>JAZFAU010000358.1:52500-332500 GCA_037178615.1 Dione vanillae
AATATATTTTGTACTAGTTAATTTTATGACTCCTGCCAATATTGCAATAGCAATATCACTGTCCACCAAGATTTTACTTGTTCATATTTATTAATATTTGTAGATTTATTTTTATGCCTACCGACACATTTTTTGTAACTTTTTCTCTTCTTGTTACGCCCTTACAGTGATTATACTGATCTTAAACTTAATTCCGTTTTTTTATTGAATACACCTGATATTCATGATCATGGTCCATCGGCCGGATAGTAAACGTTAAAAATAACCAACACAATAAAGGGATACTGGTTTCTTCGTGGAAAAATAAGTGAAATCACAACAGACGCCAGATCACAGAACAAAGGATTTGGATGTATGACGTGGTTTATGGAATATTGCAGTATTTAGCTATTTCAGTGCTTAATTTCCACTCAGTACTCTTATATTCAGGTAGTATTTAAGGATTTAAGATTTATATAAAGGTCAGTACATATCAATTTAACTTTATTTGTTACTAATGTGTTATGTATAAAATAATATGTTATATTATAAATAGAAAGTTCCTTCCATTATATTTTGTGATTGTTTTAGCTAAAAAGTTATTAATTTTGCATTGTTAGTACTCCTTTGACTTAATTACTTATTACTAAAGGTACAAATACACAATTATTAAACTATAAATTTAATAAGTAATGCTTTATATGCATAGTTCCTAATTAAATATTTTTAAATGTAATGAGTCATTAGTAGAATATGTTTAATAAATTTGATTTATATCAGATACAGAGATTGTGTTGATTACAGAAAATATATTTAAGTCAAATCATTTTTTTTGTTTTAAATTGTATATTTAGAAGTTAATACTAGTTACATTTATTTGTCTTTTAACCATATGACTACTACACTTTGTTTCATTGTAAAATTTATACTAAATTGCAATTAATCTAACCTTATAAAGTATTGTTTAAATTTATATTTAATATTTTGCATTGTATACATTCCAGGATTTGACACTTGCTTCACATAATGTCGGAACGGGAAGAAAGAGATCTTATTAAAAAGCGTGCAACCTATAAAGGCCGGCTAACATTATTTGGAAATTATTTAAATAATTTAGACGGGTCAGTCAGTCAGTCTCAGGTAAAAGAACTTCAATTACGTATTAATAAAATTTGCAGCATGTTTGAACAATATGATGAGGTACAGTGCAGGTTGGAATGTGTAACAGAAGACATGGAAAGTCAATTATTGGAAAGAAATGATTTCGAATCTCTGTATTATAAATTAGTAGCTCAAGCACAGTATTTAGTTGCTCATTCTACTGGATTGAGTGACTCGAGTTCTGACAGTAATAAAAATACTATGAGGGTTAATAATAACAATAATCTTGTTAAATTACCAACTATACAATTGCCTAAGTTTAGCGGTTCCTATGATAATTGGCTAGAGTTCCATGATACTTTTTTTAGTCTTATTCACTCCAACGACGAAATTGACAACATTAATAAATTTCATTATTTGAGAGCGTCACTAGAGGGCACTGCCGCCTTAGTTATACAGTCCATTGAATTTTCAGCGAAGACTTACCCTGTTGCTTGGAAGATACTATGCGAAAGGTTTGATAATAAACGATTACTCATTCAAAATCACGTGACCGCGTTATTCAACATAGATTTAATTACTAAAGAGTCGTCCGTGTCTATTAAGCGTTTAATTGATCAACTAAATAAAAATTTAAGAGCTTTAGATTCTCTAGGCGAACCGACTAAGCACTGGGATACATTGTTGATACATATTATAATACAAAAACTAGATCCTAAGACGTATCGCGAATGGGAGGAACTTAAGGGTCGTCTTGGTAAGGATGAACCTATTACACTAGATGTATTTATAAACTTTTTACGTAATCGTGCTGATTTGTTAGAGGCATTAGAGTTATCGCGAAGTAGTAATCATTCTCACCAGTCTATTAAACAGAACACGAAAATTAAAAGCATGGTTTCTATTGCGAGTCCAACTCAGGCTGACGATAAATCTCCGACAGCCTCCTCTACACCTAAACCCTGCGTTAAATGTAAAGGTGAGCATCCGCTTAAAAATTGTCCTCAGTTATTAGGTCTTACTAATGAGCAGCGATTGAAACTCTTATCTAATTATAAAATATGTTACAATTGTTTACATACCGGTCACTATGCAAACCAATGCAAAAAGCCTGGTTGTAGGATATGTAAACGTAAGCATAATACACTTATCCACGTATCAGGTTCAAAGTCGCAATCACCAGATAATGCTGGATCATCAAACAAGGATAAGGGCGATTCGAATTATATGAATTCTACTTCCAACTCAAATATCTCTTTGTCGGCATGTTTGAAAAATTCAAATAAAGGTAATCATGATGTTCTATTATCAACAGCCCTTGTTAAGCTGTATGACTCCGAAAATCAGGAATATATTGCTCGTGCGTTACTTGATTCCGGAAGTACATCATGTCTTATTACAGAAAATATGTGTAATAAATTAAGCTTACCTTATGATAATGTCGAACGTTCTGTTATAGGGATAAATAACTGCACCCTACCAATTGGTAAAATGTGTCGTGTGCAAATGAAATCATTAAATAATAATTATTTTACAAATGTCACTTGTTTTGTTTTACCATCAATCATAAGTAAAGTGCCTTATAGTCATATAGACATTTCGATGTTAGATATTAAATCTGATATTAATTTAGCTGATCCTAATTTTTATACACCCGGAGACATTGATTTAATCATTGGTGCTGATCTCTTTTGGGATTTACTAGGATCACAAATCATTAAGCTAGGTAGCGGCAAACCGATACTTTTTGAAACTAAACTTGGTTGGATAGTTTCTGGACCCATGTTTGGCGGTCATGTGTCTAATCGCTCACCAGCCCATATTAAATGTAACTTAGCACGAATTGAGTCTGATAATGATTTTTTGGATTCAAATGAATATAAATCTATTCAAGAGAATTTATCACGATTTTGGGAGTTAGAGGAAATTGATAATAAATCCTCCTATTATTCTGAGGAAGAAAAAATATGCGAAGAGCACTTCATTAATAATACTTCCCGCCTCCCTGATGGCCGATTTTGCGTGAGAATTCCTTTAAAAAATAATATTGAAACTTTAGGTGAGTCTTATCAGCGTGCTAAACATTGTTTTTTGTCTCTTGAACGTCGTCTTAGTAATCAATCTTTACTAAAAACTAAATATCATGAATTTATGTTGGAATATTTATCACTAGGCCATATGTCCAAATCTAATTTAAAATCTAATGAATTTTCTTATTTTATTCCACATCATGGTGTCTGGCGTGATAGTAGTTCAACAACGAAGTTAAGGGTCGTGTTTAACGCTAGTAGTCCTACTACTACGGGAGTTTCCTTTAATGAAATTCAAATGGTCGGTCCAACTATACAGGACGATCTTTTAAGTATTCTCTTGAGATTTAGAGGCAGCATAAGTACATTTTGTCCGCTGACGTGGAGAAAATGTACAGACAGATTTCAGTACATCCAGATGATAGACACCTCCAACGAATTATCTGGCGTAATAAAACGGATGAGAAATTAGATATTTATGAATTAAATACGGTGACATACGGTACAGCGAGTGCACCGTTTCTAGCTGTCCGCTGTCTTAAGCAAATAGGTCTCGAGTGCTCTGATCCCATTATAGCTGAGATTATTTTACACGATTTCTATATCGACGATCTGCTCACTGGGGCAGATACCATCGATGAACTTTTACAGATACGTCAAAACGTTACTAATGCTTTAGGTATGGCGCAAATACCACTTAGAAAGTGGAAATCAAATGTTGCAGATTTAAATAATGATGTTAAAAATATTAAATCATTTAATTTGAACATAGGGGCTGATGAATCTAATTTTAAATCAGTTTTAGGTTTAGGTTGGTGTTCAAATTCGGATAAACTTTGTTTCTCCATAAGTGGTAATATTCCTATTACTATGACAAAACGTAGCATACTTTCTGTGATCTCACGTATTTTTGATCCTCTTGGATTACTTACACCTTGTATTATTATCATGAAATGTATGTTACAGAAATTATGGCTACAAAAATTGTCATGGGATGACCCACTACCAGGTGATATAGCTAGGTCATGGAAAGAATTCATTATTGATTTACCAATTCTTAATGATTTATTGATTACACGTAATGTTTTAGTTGATTGTTATAGCTATATAGATTTACATATATTTTCCGATGCATCGCAATATGCTTATGGAGCATGTTTGTATGTTTGTAGCGGAAACGAAAATGATGAAGTTCCAGTTCGTTTGCTTATCGCTAAAAGCAGGGTCGCTCCAATCAAACCTACTACCATACCAAGATTGGAGCTTTGCGGGGCTCTTGTGGGGCTACGTCTCTACGAAAAGGCTATTAGTGCTCTCCGAGTCAAGGTACGGCGTACGTTTTTTTGGACCGACTCTTCTATTGTTTTGGGCTGGCTTAAAACCCTACCAAGTAAATTACAACCATTTGTGCGCAATAGAGTTGCAGAGATTGTAGATAAATCTTCTGGTTGTACTTGGCGACATGTACCTACGCTTGAAAATCCTGCTGATCATATTTCGCGAGGTGTTAATGCTAAAGCTCTGATGTCATTTGAGATTTGGTGGTCAGGCCCAAAATTTTTAAGACTAGATATGTCATATTGGCCATCACATTCCGCTAGTTCTGAAACTCTTCCAGAATTACGTCCTGTAATAACTGCAAATATAGCTGTAGAAAGTGATAACAATGAATTAATTAATTTTAATAGATTTTCTAACTTATCTAGACTTAAACGTACTGTAGCTTATGTTTTACGCTTTATTCGAATTTGTAGGAAAGGATTAATTCATGATAATTTTTTAACGGTCGAAGAATTGGATAATGCCTTAAATCTTATAATCAAAATTTCATAAGAACAATCTTTTCCAGAATATGAACTTTTAATAAATAATAAAAACTTACCTGCTAAAAACGCGTTAAATTAAATATATTTCTTGATGATTTTAAAATTCTTCGTGTTGGAGGCCGTTTAGAACATGGTAACTTTACATTTGATAAAAAACATCCGATTTTGATTCACTCGAAACATCCTTTTACTAAATTATTATTTAATTACGAGCATAGAAGATTGTTACATGCAGGTCCGCAACTGTTACTGAGCACGATTAAGGAAACATTTTGGCCAATAGGTGGTAGGAATTTGGCCAAGTTATGTTATCGACAATGTATCCGTTGTGCTCGATTAAGGCCTAAGATAGTTGCACCTATAATGGGAAATTTGCCACAACAGCGTGTGTCTGTCAGTTATCCTATCGAGAACGTAGGGATCGACTATGCTGGTCCAATTATGATTGTTAGTCGACAAGGTCGTGGTAGTAGATTATTAAAAGCGTATATTGCAGTTTTCGTATGTTTTTCTACTAAGGCAATGCATATCGAATTAGTTGGTGATTTAACGAGCAATTATTTCTTGTTAGCTTTGCGTAGAATTATGTCTCGTAGGGGGAAACCTAAAAATATATACTCTGATAACGGTACTTCATTTGTTGGCGCGAGTAACGATATTGCAAATTTTATTAAAAACAATAGTGAAGTTTTATCTGAGACAGTTGCTGATGATGGCATCAAATTTCACTTTACTCCAGCTTATGCACCACATTATAATGGCTTGAGCAAAGCAGGTGTCAAGTCCACAAAATATCATTTAATAAGAGTACTGGGAAATTGTAAAATTACGTACGAGGAACTTTATACTACATTGGTGCAAATTGAAGCTATACTGAACTCCCGGCCACTGACTTATATGTCTACAGATCCTGCAGATTTATTGCCTCTTACACCCGGACACTTTACCATCGGACGCTCGCTCACGTCACTGCCGGCGCCGAATTACGAAGCTCAAAACATCAACAAGCTGACGCGTTATCAAAGACTTGAGCAACTCCGTCAGCAGTTTTGGAAGCGATGGAGTAAGGAGTATCTCGCGGGTCTTCAGATGAGGATGAAATGGCAAAAATCCGAAAACTCCCTCAAACTACACAGTCTCGTCGTTCTAAAGGATGACAATCTACCACCGCTCAAATGGAAAATGGGCCGAATTGTCAATGTGTACCCAGGAGCCGATGGTGTTATTCGAGTAGCAGATGTTAGGACTGCAAATGGAATTGTTCGGAGGGCATTCAGCAAAATATGCCTATTACCACAACCTGAAGATTGTTGAAAGAGGTGCTTTCAACGCCTGGGGGCATGTCTAAAAATAGTATAACATTTAGTTTAATATATTTTGTACTAGTTAATTTTATGACTCCTGCCAATATTGCAATAGCAATATCACTGTCCACCAAGATTTTACTTGTTCATATTTATTAATATTTGTAGATTTATTTTTATGCCTACCGACACATTTTTTGTAACTTTTTCTCTTCTTGTTACGCCCTTACAGTGATTATACTGATCTTAAACTTAATTCCGTTTTTTTATTGAATACACCTGATATTCATGAACAATATATATATATATATATATATATATATATATATATATATATATATATATATATATATATATATATATATATATATATATATATATATATATATATATATATATATATATATATATATATATATATATATATATATATATATATATATATATATATATATATATATATATATATATATATATATATATATATATATATATATATATATATATATATATATATATATATATATATATATATATATATATATATATATATATATATATATATATATATATATATATATATATATATATATATATATATATATATATATATATATATATATAGGTTTAGTTATAACTTACAGCAAACTCTACTTTAAAATATACATAAGCTATTGTACTATAACTTTACCATTTCCGCCTTATCAAATCAGCTGTGTCGTCTCGGTAACTTACTAATGAAATACAAAACGAGTGACTAACTCTAGGAGAATTCTGTATCCCTTTAGCTTAAAAATGGTGCACCTTAGTTCATGACTGGTCTCAAGCACTATTAAAATTCTATCTGAATGCGTTCCAAATGACTTTTCCAGATCAAAGTAATTTAGTAAGATAGGGTAAGGCTACCGATAAATCTTGCTACATCTGTAAAAAGGCAGTAGGGCCAGCTAAACATATGCTGGTGGGGTGTAGGGTACTCTTGAGAAATGATCAATACTCGCGGCGCCATGACAAAGTACTAGAAACATACGTGGAGCCGTTAATCTTTCAGTAGCAAGAGCACAGAGACACATTAGTTTTAATAGAGTTTGTGAAAGAAGGTTCTATTAAAAAACACACCCAAAAATCTTTCTCAATATTAGATCCAGTTCCTGATAGGAATCTTTTGATGGACACGTATGAGAAACAGTATAAAATCTCTGAGGACTTTGGTGTTTCGTCATCCAGACCGGATATTTTTCTTTATTCTGGTAACCAAGTCCCAAGCGCTGATCGGAGTTCCTCTTCCTTCAACGCGATGGGCCCGGCACCCGCACGTTAAATCCATGGAATGCTATACAGTTTCTTTTCAGGTAGCCTAATAATTGAAATAATATTTTGTTCATTTAAACTTGAATATTTTATTTATATATTTAGCACACTTATATCAATTACTAAGTGAAAATATAAACATTATTTTAATGTCCTCTTTCTCAATATATTAATTTATATATTGCTATTTTTATTTGTTGTAGAATAACAACACATTTAACCTTATGAATATTGTAATAGTGATTACTAATATGATACATTAATATAAAACTGTTAATTTTGTCAAATAAATATTTAATTAAATATTTTTACTTTATACTGTCACATAAAGATAAATATTGCCCACCTACTATTTGACGGAAACTATGGAAGAACTAAACTTTATTTGCAAGGAAACCACGCTTATGTTATTATGAAAGTGGTACATATATTATACTTAGTACAATTATTTTATAGGAAATTTACTTTAACGTTTTATACTACTCATAATAGGGCAGAGGGAACCACAAGAATCGTGTGTTAAGGCACTCCGTTTTCCTCTGTTTTACTCCGTTTCAGAAATTACGTAATATACATTTCTAATGAAAAGGCAATTCTAATAAAAAACTATTACAATTTGAAACTAATTAATAACATTATTTTTGATACAGTGGTTTTAACACGGAAGAACTACAAATAAAATTACTCTAAATAATGAAATGATTTTTTTAAATATATTTATTTATAAATTTTACACTTATGAAAAAAGATAGAAGCGTAAATTGACAGACCCCGAATTTTAATATTTAATGACCTCATTTAGTGCTTAACACTAATTCAAGGCTTATATAAAAGCTTTTAAATAAAACACTTATCCAGTTACATTTTTCATTCAATTATATTACGCAAAAGACGATAATATTCAAGATTCATTTAATGTATTTTATTTGAAAACGAGACACTTTGAACACTTTATATTCCGTGGTCTTGAAAAGTATACTACGTTGAATTTTAATTTGATTCATTTGTGTCTTATTTATAATAACATGTTGTTGTTGCCATATGTATGTGCACATACAATAACATATACTGTTGGCATAATATTTACTTAATTGTGATTTACATTAATGGAATTATCCAGTGTCTCACCTAATATGGAGATCGAAGCTGTCAATCATAGCATTTGATATGTAATTAATAGCATAAATCACATAGATAGGCCATTAGTCGTGAACATACCTTTCGAATAATGAATTCTAATTAGAAATTATATTACTAGTTATAACTTTATATAACTGATATAACTTGATATTTGGAGTAAAATAAAATATCCTGCTATATTTCTCTATATTACAAAGTTAATTTCAAATTTTAAACATAAATAACGTCGTGGGCATTTTATTTTCTTCGCTCTGGAAACTAGGCAAAGTGCGGCGTTGAATTCCACCACTTAACACGGTACCTGCAGTTCCCTCTTGCCATGTGCGGGAATAAAGCATGAAACGAAAAAAAAATTAACTAATTAATAAATAGGCAATCAAATAATTTACGTTATAAAAAATACAATTTTCTGAAATAAACGTATATTCACAGCGTTAATTAAAATGAACTTTCACATCCCAATTTCATTTTAAGCAGTTTTGTTTGATATCTCATTAAAAACGCAGGAGATCTGTGTCTATATTAAAAAAATCATGAAACAGTTCTTGCAAGCACAAAATTGCGGCGCACGAAAATGTATTTGTGTTAATTGCATAGGTTTCATTCATATGAAAGCATATTTCTGGTAAAATATTTTTTATAAGTAGCAGGTAATAATATTTTAATTTTAACTATATTCTTAAAAATACAAAACACCAAGGTGCGGAATCTGATCCCAGTACGTTTCTAATTATATACGATTTAGAGGTAGATTATGAGATAGAGGTAACAAGGTTCTGGTTCTACAACCAGTTCCGCTCAGACTAGGCAATAGTTGTTTACTTTACCTTTATTTAAGGTCAACTTTTTATTTTTTTAAAAGATGTGCTGAGAAGTTACTTTCGTCATTTCTTCTCCTCCATGACAAAACACCTTTCCGAAATGGTAGCAGTAAAAAAATTGACGTGCATAAGAGTATCTGTGATACCTACGTGAATAAATGATTTTTGATTTGATTTCAAGGTGAAACTTTCATCCACAGTGCGCAAAGTTGAAAACAGTTGGAAAATAGTAACAATTAAAAATTATTACAAATCTATATGACCGTGTATAAGTAGTACTTGAATTTATTAATTGATCTACATTCATGAGATTAGTGCAGAACCCTCTGTGCGCGAGCACGATTCGAATTGATTTTGAATTGTTCGATATTTTATTTCATTACAAATAATATTAGTAAATTTTATTAATTGTTGATAAGTATAAAATATTTTATTATATTTAAGGTTCAATTCGAAAGAACAAAAATGCAACCCCTTTGGTCTACTCATAACATATACCCTCTATCACAGCCAATCTTCTCTGATACCTAATGAATTAATGAGTTAGTTCTTAAATTTTCTGTGAGTACTACTATACATACATATATTATATTCGTTAATTTCTTTTTTAGCTTTACGATTTTATCCCGCACATGGCAGGGTAGGCAGAGGGAACTGCAGGAACCATAGGAACCTAGTGTAACGACACTCCGTTGCTTAGTCCGTTCCCTTTTTCTGCACTTTTCAAGGCATTGCGTGTTGATTGGCGGAACTTAACGCCGCAATTTGCCTAGTTGCTAAAGCGAAGAAAATGAAAATAGAAAAATCGATCTTCGCCGACAGGGCATCGAACCCAGAAACCGTCGCGTGACTGGCAGACGTTGCGCCTCCGCGCCACTGCGGTCCTCTTCGGAAAAAATTTTATTTAGATTACGGTAGGTCCCGTACGTACTTCAATAATATGCAACCTAAACGATTACGACTGTAAAGGTGATGGTTGTAGATTCGATTGAAAATTCAAAAGTAAAATCGCTCTTATCAGTCACATTTATTAAGATATTTGTGTTTCAATATTTATCACACAATATCTCAAATGTAAGCGAATAGTAGAAAACGGAGTGAATCTAAATTAAGTTCTGTCTGTCTGCCATACGTCTATTATAGGGAACAAGGAGTTGAACTGAATATAAATAAAAGAGGTAAGAAATAAGGGATTAAATTAGTTGATATATAAATAAAGAAGTTAATGAATATAAAATAGAATATTAGTATATTTTCATTTTAGACAAACATAATCTTGTCCAAGTCTATTAACTATTAACTCAAAAATTACCATAATTGACTTATTAAGTTTCGATTAACATATCACAAATATCACAAACCAAATAGAGCGTTACAAATAGAAAGCTGAAACAACAATATATGTAGAGTGTGTTAATACGCAAACAATACGAAACTAATTCATTGGGAAATTTAACTTTACTATGAATATTTATAGATGCGATGCAGCTCATTCCAAATATATCTCTATATATAAATGATTTCATTTATGTAGGATGTATTCAATGATAGCTATTTAAATGGATACGACGAATCTAATGAAATATTTACACGTTAGGAGAGATATGTAAATTGATTGTAATGTACCTAAATTTTCTGAATCTTTCTAAATAAGACCGACGATTAAATAAATTAGATTATCGTGCATTGAATGTATAATTACTATACAGGTAAAGCAAAACGGTATCATAAAGCATTAAACCAGCTAGATATAAAGAAATATAGGATAATTTTCACTGAAACCTATAATTTCAATAGTATTTTAATTTTTGGTTTAAGGAGGTTATTGTATTTCTACAGTACTAATGGAACAAAATATTTCATAGTAAGTAAATAAGTAAGAAGTCATTAAATTTGAAGTGCCACTTGATTTTTTTTAAAATCTCTTTCTAAATGAACCTACAGCAAATATAAATATTAGTTTATAACTTCAATGGTTCCTTTATGGAATCAAGGAAAACAGCGTTTAAAATATCTTCAAAAGTTAATATACACTTTTAACGAAAGTTTTTTGAAGCGTGGTATAATTTCAGGATAAGTAAGTAACAAAAGACGGCATTGAATCCCTCAAGAATTTCTTCTAGAATATTGGTTTTCAATACTTAGATAAAACATGAAAATTAGAACCTGCAACTAATGGAAACTATCCAAGCTCGTTTGTTCACAAAGCCATGCGTTTTCATCAAGCTGCGGTGATTTTTTTAATACGTTGTTAACATCTCTGTTAGGTGACTTAGCTATCTAAATTTATTTAATAATATTAACTGTAATAATATTTAATTTGGCGAGCAAAAATTCTTTTATTATTAGTATTTGTACTAATGATATTTACTCCATATTACGGATAGAAAATCATTATTATATATATATATATATATATATATATATATATATATATATATATATATATATATATATATATATATATATATATATATATATATATATATATATATATATATATATATATATATATATATATTTATATATATATATATATATATATATATATATATATATATATATATATATATATATATATATATATATATATATATATATATATATATATATATATATATATATATATATATATATATATATATATATATATATATATATATATATATATATATATATATATATATATATATATATATATATATATATATATATATATATATATATATATATATATATATATATATATATATATATATATATATATATATATAAGAAATGTTGCTTTGTCCCTGCTTTCTCCGTCCCCGCTTTTCGCCTTATTCGAGGCATTGTAGTAAAATTCAAAAATCTTAAGAAATGTTACTGATAAGACCGATTTTTATTCAATTTCAGTCAATCGAATCTTCAACCATCGTGTTTACAGTCCCTTAATTTGCACATCAATTAAGTATTGTGAGACTTAATTGATGTGCAATTGAGACAGTAAAATAAATTTTCCAGAGTCCAAATATATTAAAATTTCATATGTAATCAGTAACGTTATAGACCGACGCATTGTGTATTTATATGAATATTTTTACCTATTATTATATTAAAATACCTCTTAATTATATAGAAACATCTTTTTTTCATAAATATGTTTCCGTACGAAGCCTTTGCAATTAACACAAAAACATATTCAGGCGCCGCAATTTTGAACTCACGAGAACTGTTTCATGATTTTTTAATATAGACACAGAACTTTATTTTTAATGAGATATCAAACAAAACTGCTTAAAATTCGGATGTAAAAGTTTGTCATTTTCATTCAACGCTGTGAATATTCGCTTATGTCGGCAAATAGTATTTTTTGATATCACAAGTTATTTGATTGCCAATTTATTTATTATTGTAATATTTTCACTAAATATTCAATTTTTTATTTAAAAAATATATATAAACTACATAACGCATTTGTGCTTTGTCAAAACAATTTTTAATATTTCTTTTTACTTATCTTATTTTGTTTATTTTTATTTAATTTTTAACAATTTATTCGTGAAAGGCCATGAGTTACGCCATTTACGAGCTTAATTTCAAGTTCAAAATGAAAGTGGGAAATCAAAGTTTAAGATTCTCTGTGCAAAGATCCTGACTGTTTAAGATGCTCTGTGTGTGTCCTGAAGTTTGGGTTAAAGAGTAAAAGGCAAATAAAACTATTTTTTTAAATTTATTTCACAAATTTGTGTGATATTTATCTACATGGAGATATTAATTTTCCGATACTTAATAAAAACTACAGTAGTAAAATATCGTAAATCAAAATAGCATAACTATAATTGTTAACTGTCACCGTAAGAGTTGTCTTGTTACAAGAGCTTTAGATTGCCTTTTGTATATTTTTTTCTCTTTTCATATAGTTTATTAGGCGCAGAGACGTCTGCTTGTAAACGTGACGGTTTGTGGGTTCGATTCCCACTCAAACACTTAAAAAAGAATCTGTTACATCATACGTATATTCATCGTTTGTCTTTTATACATTTTCAAAATACATTCCAATACATTTTAACCTCAATTAAAACCTTTAAGCACAATAGAATTGGATATTCCTTTTACAATGCATATTTTGTAATATTTATCGAAAGAAAATATATCAAAATACATAAATATTTTTTTAGCTTCACGCTTTATTATTAACCGCACTTGGCAGGGTAGGCAGAGGGAACTGCAAGAATCATGGCTAACCTAACGTTAAGACAGCCCGTTGCTTAGTCGCTGCTTTCTCCGTCCCTGCTTTCCGCCTTTTTCTAGGCATTGCGTGTTGAGTGGCTGAACTCAACGCCCCGCCCCGTATAATTTCACAACAAATGCAATTTACAATACTCAAGACGAAGACACGAGTGAGTAGCTTGTATAAAATATGAGAAAAATAATAAAATGAAATAAAAAAAACCATTCTACATCTAAATTACCTCCAATATCTCAAATATAATTAATCAATTAATTAGCAACACTAACAATTCGTTATAGAACGTAATCATCGATCACAGTAACATTTAGACGGGGGCGACGCATCATTAGCGTAGGATTATTATTGCTGTGCCGAAATAAACGAAACTCATTCATCAAGTCTAATCCGTCGCATTAACCACAACACGGGTCAGTCAGGATCTAATTAGGCGAGGGATAATGGAGGTTAAAAATTTGAACCATTTACTACTGTTGTAAAGCCAGATTTTAGCTTTGAGATGCTATACGGTTAGTTTTAATCGTCAGAACTGTTGTTCCATGTATTAATTACATATATACATGTGACGTAAAAGAGTATTTGAAATTTTATTTCTGTTAGTTTTCTTTGTTACAGAACATTTCAGTTTTTTTAATTTATAGTATGCTTAGTGGTTCCTCCTGCTTCTTCTGTCACAACTGGATAAAGCTTAAAATAAAAAAATACAAGGTCTCCATGAAATAAGGACAAAGATTTGGTTTTAACGTATGTTTATTCAAGTGTTTCGGTATTCCAACCAGAATCTCGAGACTAACCTCAAACAGAAGCTTGACTTTGTATACTACAAACGTCCAATAGATTGACTCAAGCCCCAAATATACATATATATTTGTATTGAATATTTTGCGTCAATTATATATCTCAATATTAAATCATGTGATTCTAAAATTAGCTTTTCAAATGAATCCTTTACGTATAAGAGTATATTATGTAAAAGGGTAGTAAGACGAGAAATTTCATCGAATAAACTTGATCGCTTCGAGCTTTAAATGCGAAATTTAGACATATTCAAAATAGCGAAGGTCTGATTTTATCATATTATATAAAATTGTTGATAACATGTTGAAGAAAATAAAATTATATTTTTATATTTCACATAAAGTAATTTAAACTGATATGAAACTTAACGCCGGGTTTACCTAGAAATGAAATAATTCATTCACTACGAGTGGGAATAGAAACCACTAACAATAATATTATAATAATAGGTAAGTAGCATATAATGATACTTGCACAAAATTTGACCATCGAAATACTAAAATAACATTAATTGAGCTAACAAAACTCTCTTAGGAATTATATGTTTGAAATAACTAGTTTAAAGAGAACTTTTAAAATTCAAATAAATATTTAACAAAGTGTAATTAAATTCTTTAGATTATTAGGGTCATATAGAAAATAAAAAATAGACATTCAAATAAACATACTAAATATGTAGCTTTGCATCAACATTGTAAAGATTACGTCGCCATTTATAAAATAGCTACATCCAACAATGTTTATTAGACAAACTGTCGGCATTTCCTGAGAAATCGCCTAACAAAATGGTACACTGTAACGAAAGATTGGTCACTCGTGATATATGAGGGCGGTGATTGTATCCAATACTATTGATTAAGAGAACAGTCTCTTTGGTCTAAAGTGAGGTGAAAAGTTATCAAAAAATTATCATACTTTACACTCGATTCCACTATAAAATATATATATAAAAGAAAAATATTGTATAACAGAATAAAAGTGAACGACCGTAACGACTTATGTCAGTAAAGTTTTATGATAACTTGTAAAGTTATAACACAATTGCTCTTTTTGAATGTACGTAATATACAAAGTTGACTTTCTTTATCGTTAAAATGTTTTTTGATGTTGATGTAAATATTTTTGTGTGTTATTCTCAAGTATATATATATATATATATATATATATATATATATATATATATATATATATATATATATATATATATATATATATATATATATATATATATATATATATATATATATATATATATATATATATATATATATATATATATATATATATATATAAACAAAGTTCAATATTTTTGCAATTTGCCTAGTTGCTAAAGCGAAGAAAATGAAAATAGAAAAATCGATCTTCGCCGACAGGGCATCGAACCCAGAAACCGTCGCGTGACTGGCAGACGTTGCGCCTCCGCGCCACTGCGGTCCTCTTCGGAAAAAATTTTATTTAGATTACGGTAGGTCCCGTACGTACTTCAATAATATGCAACCTAAACGATTACGACTGTAAAGGTGATGGTTGTAGATTCGATTGAAAATTCAAAAGTAAAATCGCTCTTATCAGTCACATTTATTAAGATATTTGTGTTTCAATATTTATCACACAATATCTCAAATGTAAGCGAATAGTAGAAAACGGAGTGAATCTAAATTAAGTTCTGTCTGTCTGCCATACGTCTATTATAGGGAACAAGGAGTTGAACTGAATATAAATAAAAGAGGTAAGAAATAAGGGATTAAATTAGTTGATATATAAATAAAGAAGTTAATGAATATAAAATAGAATATTAGTATATTTTCATTTTAGACAAACATAATCTTGTCCAAGTCTATTAACTATTAACTCAAAAATTACCATAATTGACTTATTAAGTTTCGATTAACATATCACAAATATCACAAACCAAATAGAGCGTTACAAATAGAAAGCTGAAACAACAATATATGTAGAGTGTGTTAATACGCAAACAATACGAAACTAATTCATTGGGAAATTTAACTTTACTATGAATATTTATAGATGCGATGCAGCTCATTCCAAATATATCTCTATATATAAATGATTTCATTTATGTAGGATGTATTCAATGATAGCTATTTAAATGGATACGACGAATCTAATGAAATATTTACACGTTAGGAGAGATATGTAAATTGATTGTAATGTACCTAAATTTTCTGAATCTTTCTAAATAAGACCGACGATTAAATAAATTAGATTATCGTGCATTGAATGTATAATTACTATACAGGTAAAGCAAAACGGTATCATAAAGCATTAAACCAGCTAGATATAAAGAAATATAGGATAATTTTCACTGAAACCTATAATTTCAATAGTATTTTAATTTTTGGTTTAAGGAGGTTATTGTATTTCTACAGTACTAATGGAACAAAATATTTCATAGTAAGTAAATAAGTAAGAAGTCATTAAATTTGAAGTGCCACTTGATTTTTTTTAAAATCTCTTTCTAAATGAACCTACAGCAAATATAAATATTAGTTTATAACTTCAATGGTTCCTTTATGGAATCAAGGAAAACAGCGTTTAAAATATCTTCAAAAGTTAATATACACTTTTAACGAAAGTTTTTTGAAGCGTGGTATAATTTCAGGATAAGTAAGTAACAAAAGACGGCATTGAATCCCTCAAGAATTTCTTCTAGAATATTGGTTTTCAATACTTAGATAAAACATGAAAATTAGAACCTGCAACTAATGGAAACTATCCAAGCTCGTTTGTTCACAAAGCCATGCGTTTTCATCAAGCTGCGGTGATTTTTTTAATACGTTGTTAACATCTCTGTTAGGTGACTTAGCTATCTAAATTTATTTAATAATATTAACTGTAATAATATTTAATTTGGCGAGCAAAAATTCTTTTATTATTAGTATTTGTACTAATGATATTTACTCCATATTACGGATAGAAAATCATTATTATATATATATATATATATATATATATATATATATATATATATATATATATATATATATATATATATATATATATATATATATATATATATATATATATATATATATATATATATATATATATATATATATATATATATATATATATATATATATATATATATATATATATATATATATATATATATATATCTATATATATATATATATATATATATATATATATATATATATATATATATATATATATATATATATATATATATATATATATATATATATATATATATATATATATATATATATATATATATATATATATATATATAAGAAATGTTGCTTTGTCCCTGCTTTCTCCGTCCCCGCTTTTCGCCTTATTCGAGGCATTGTAGTAAAATTCAAAAATCTTAAGAAATGTTACTGATAAGACCGATTTTTATTCAATTTCAGTCAATCGAATCTTCAACCATCGTGTTTACAGTCCCTTAATTTGCACATCAATTAAGTATTGTGAGACTTAATTGATGTGCAATTGAGACAGTAAAATAAATTTTCCAGAGTCCAAATATATTAAAATTTCATATGTAATCAGTAACGTTATAGACCGACGCATTGTGTATTTATATGAATATTTTTACCTATTATTATATTAAAATACCTCTTAATTATATAGAAACATCTTTTTTTCATAAATATGTTTCCGTACGAAGCCTTTGCAATTAACACAAAAACATATTCAGGCGCCGCAATTTTGAACTCACGAGAACTGTTTCATGATTTTTTAATATAGACACAGAACTTTATTTTTAATGAGATATCAAACAAAACTGCTTAAAATTCGGATGTAAAAGTTTGTCATTTTCATTCAACGCTGTGAATATTCGCTTATGTCGGCAAATAGTATTTTTTGATATCACAAGTTATTTGATTGCCAATTTATTTATTATTGTAATATTTTCACTAAATATTCAATTTTTATTATTATTATTATATATAAATTACATAACGCATTTGTGCTTTGTCAAAACAATTTTTAATATTTCTTTTTACTTATCTTATTTTGCTTATTTTTATTTAATTCTTAACAATTTATTCGTGAAAGGCCATGAGTTACGCCATTTACGAGCATAATTTCAAGTTCAAAATGAAAGTGGGAAATCAAAGTTTAAGATTCTCTGTGCAAAGATCCTGACTGTTTAAGATGCTCTGTGTGTGTTCTGAAGTTTGGGTTAAAGAGTAAAAGGCAAATAAAACTATTTTTTTAAATTTATTTCACAAATTTGTGTGATATTTATCTACATGGAGATATTAATTTTCCGATACTTAATAAAAACTACAGTAGTAAAATATCGTAAATCAAAATATCATAACTATAATTGTTTATTGTCACTGTAAGAGTTATCTGGTTACAAAAGCTTTAGATTGCCTTTTGTATATTTTTTTCTCTTTTCATATAGTTTATTAGGTGCAGAGACGTCTGCTTGTAAACGTGACGGTTTGTGGGTTCGATTCCCACTTAAATATTTAAAAAAGAATCTGTTACATCATACGTATATTCATCGTTTGTCTTTTATACATTTTCAACATACATTCCAATACATTTTAACCTCAATTAAAATCTTTAAGCACAATAGAATTGGATATTTCTTTTAAAATGCATATTTTGTAATATTTATCGAAATAAAATATATCAAAATACATAAATATTTTTTTAGCTTCACGCTTTATTATTAACGGCACTTGGCAGGGTAGGCAGAGGGAAATGCAAGAACCATGGCTAACCTAACGTTAAGACAGCCCGTTGCTTAGTCCCTGCTTTCTCCGTCCCGGCTTTCAGCCTTTTTCTAGGCATTGCGTGTTGAGTGGCTGAACTCAACGTCCCGCCCCGTATAATTTCACAACAAATGCAATTTACAATACTCAAGACGAAGACACGAGTGAGTAGCTAGTATAAAATATGAGAAAAATAATAAAATGAAATAAAAAAAACCATTCTACATCTAAATTACCTCCAATATCTCAAATATAATTAATCAATTAATTAGCAACACTAACAATTCGTTATAGAACGTAATCATCGATCACAGTAACATTTAGACGGGGGCGACGCATCATTAGCGTAGGATTATTATTGCTGTGCCGAAATAAACGAAACTCATTCATCAAGTCTAATCCGTCGCATTAACCACAACACGGGTCAGTCAGGATCTAATTAGGCGAGGGATAATGGAGGTTAAAAATTTGAACCATTTACTACTGTTGTAAAGCCAGATTTTAGCTTTGAGATGCTATACGGTTAGTTTTAATCGTTAGAACTATTGTTCCATGTATTAATTACATATATATATGTGACGTAAAACAGTATTTGAAATTTTATTTCCTACCTTGTGTATTTTAGTCGCACTCAAATTTCTGTTAGTTTTCTTTATTACAGAACATTTCAGTTTTTTTAATTTATAGTATGCTTAGTGGTTCCTTCTGCTCCTTCTGTCACAGCTGAATAAAGCTTGAAATAAAAAATACAAGGTCTCCACGAAATAAGGACAAAGATTTGGTTTTAACATATGTTTATTCAAGTGTTTCGGTATTCCAACCAGAATCTCGAGACTAACCTCAACCAGAAGCTTGACTTTGTATACTACAAACGTCCAATAGATTGACTCAAGCCCCAAATATACATATATATTTGTATTGAATATTTTGCGTCAATTATATATCTCAATATTAAATCATGTAATTCTAAAATTAGCTTTTCAAATGAATCCTTTACGTATAAGAGTTACGTATAAGAGTATGTAAAAGGGTAGTAAGACGAGAAATTTCATCGAATAAACTTGATCGCTTCGAGCTTTAAATGAGAAATTTAGACGTATTTAAAATAGCGAATGTCTGATTTTATCATATTATATAAAATTGTTGATAACATGTTGAAGAAAATAAAATTATATTTTTATATTTCGCATAAAGTAATTTAAACTGATATGAAACTTAACGCCGGGTTTACCTAGAAATGAAATAATTCATTCACTACGAGTGGGAATAGAAACCACTAACAATAATATTATAATAATAGGTAAGTAGCATATAATGATACTTGCACAAAATTTGACCATCGAAATACTAAAATAACATTAATTGAGCTAACAAAACTCTCTTAGGAATTATATGTTTGAAATAACTAGTTTAAAGAGAACTTTTAAAATTCAAATAAATATTTAACAAAGTGTAATTAAATTCTTTAGATTATTAGGGTCATATAGAAAATAAAAAATAGACATTCAAATAAACATACTAAATATGTAGCTTTGCATCAACATTGTAAAGATTACGTCGCCATTTATAAAATAGCTACATCCAATGTTTATTAGACAAACTGTCGGCATTTCCTGAGAAATCGCCTAACAAAATGGTACACTGTAACGAAAGATTGGTCACTCGTGATATATGAGGGCGGTGATTGTATCCAATACTATTGATTAAGAGAACAGTCTCTTTGGTCTAAAGTGAGGTGAAAAGTTATCAAAAAATTATCATACTTTACACTCGATTCCACTATAAAATATATATATAAAAGAAAAATATTGTATAACAGAATAAAAGTGAACGACGTAACGACTTATGTCAGTAAAGTTTTATGATAACTTGTAAAGTTATAACACAATTGCTCTTTTTGAATGTACGTAATATACAAAGTTGACTTTCTTTATCGTTAAAATGTTTTTTGATGTTGATGTAAATATTTTTGTGTGTTATTCTCAAGTATATATATATATATATATATATATATATATATATATATATATATATATATATATATATATATATATATATATATATATATATATATATATATATATATATATATATATATATATATATATATATATATATATATATATATATATATATATATATATATATATATATATATATATATATATATATATATATATATATATATATATATATATATATATATATATATATATATATATATATATAAACAAAGTTCAATATTATTTAATACTGATAGTAGCTAAAAGTCATTGCCTCAAACTTAACAAGTACTTTGAATTTCTCTAACCGAATCTTCGAATCTATCGAATGCTAAGTAGTTTCAACTCACTGAGAAGGGATATAGTACCACATTCTCAAAGAATCATAAACAATGGGAATTTGATGTTTGCGATTTAGATCTTCAATAACAAAAAAATACCGTTAGACACTGTATTAAAATCCCTATATTTCTATTTACAATGCAAATGAGCGACAAAAATAGCGGATTAAGGTCAGTCGGACAATAGCAACGGCCCGTCATTTGACGCTTGCTTATCTCTTCAAGAAGTCAGCCACTGCATTTAGAAAATACTTTTCTGTAATAAAAGCGAAGAAGACAACGGAAAGAAATGGGCTTATCATGAAAATGTTTGACATTTATGAAAAAATCTTGTAACGTTGAAGCTTTTTTTAGTAATTAAGGAAATTTTAAGTTTATTAAGTTGAATATTTGTTATAGAGTTATTCTAGAGAATATTTGGGTACACAGAGAACTATAACTGTGTTGTTTATCTACTAACCTTTATAAGTTTTTATGGCATGTTGAATAGCAAATTTCTACACCGAGTTTAAACTACCAGAGAGTTCAAAAAGATAGCTGTGAAATCATCGCGTTTACAGCCAAACGCAGTTTTACTGTGACAGAAGGTAAAGTGCCTGAAATCCAATACGATTTTAAAATAAAAGTGTCATGAGAGAAAATATTTCACAAAGAAATTAAACAATTTCAATTTCTTAAAAATAGTGTGTAACTAATTTAATAAGTCTTAAAATATATTTTTTATGGCTATATTATATATAATAATTAGTTTTGTTTTAAATATATTTCACAACATTGAGCGTAGTTCGCAAAGTAATAAATGAGTTTTGTACTTATAGTTTAAGTGAAGATGCTTAAGGTCACCTCATCAACACACCAAAGTCATTTGATATTTGCCAGAACGTCCAAACCACGTAGCCTGTAATAAAGTGAAATGCCTTACACATCCTACTGCTAGAATGCTCCCTCTTTATAAATGGAAGGGTTCTAAGATTAATTCGCCATCCTCCTACCTTGGTCACATGATATATACACGTAAATGTAACTTTTACAGTAAGCTCCTTGATATAAAATAATATGATATATTCACAATATTAATAGATTCATTAATTGTAATTTTTCTCTTTGATTCATCCCGCTATGAAAGGTAAACGGAAATAATTTAGTTTCAAGACACTGGTCTTCGGACTGTGTCTTCTATCAGGACAATAACAAATAAGATAAATAAACTTACATAAATAATGATATTGATATAAAATATACAGTAAATCTTATTAAAAAATTAAAAAAAGTTGATAATAGCTAATAATGAGCAATTTAAATGTGTCCCTAATATATAACATTTTATATTCACTTTGACATAAGTGAATGCAATACGTATGACGTACTAATGTATGAGACGACGTCGTCAATCATGTCATGTAGATATGTAGATATTTTCTTCTTTAATTGCATGTTTTTTGTTTAAGCTATTATTTGGAAAATATAGGGAAAAAAATCTATGATATTTCTTCGTGAAAATCCAATTTGTCATGAGACCAAATCAACGGAAAACCAAAAACAACGACCAAAAGCAAGTGTTTATGTTTTAAATTAATATTTTTTGCATGTAATTTCCAAAATTACTTACTCTTACTGCTTTAATTCAGTTAAGTGAAACAGTGCATCGACTCACTATCTGTTAGTGATACATTTTAGGTGTGATTTTTTTTTCGGGAGAACAAGTTGTTTAAATTCCTTATTTAAGGAAAAAGACAAAAAATAGCGTCGAGTTGTTATGACTCAAAAATTGGGCGAAATTGGGCTTCGCCCGTCCTGCTATATATAGGGTAAAAATCACTATTGTACATTCATTGTATGATCAATTGGTCAATATTTCTATGGTTCCAATTTTATTTATATGTATATAGCTGTGGACGGTTGTGGGCGTTGTTGGTGGTGCACTTAACGATCCTTCACGCATGACCTACCTGGAACACTTAAGTCTTATATATATATATATATATATATATATATATATATATATATATATATATATATATATATATATATATATATATATATATATATATATATATATATATATATATATATATATATATATATATATATATATATATCACACGTTGTAAAATCTTAAATAAATTAAATAAACTACTTATATCTATATTAAAGCCTAGCGTACATGGTGCTTGACGTCTCAATATCAGGGGTAATCAGATTCACCGATTCGTTCAATGGCTTTGAATATCGGGTGAGGTGCGACGAGTTCCCTAAAATTGTACGTTCCAAATATATTCCGTGACAGCGCTACGACACAGCTATCTTACTGCATACAGTGGATCTAAAGCCCATTGTTTCCCTGGATGAGAATAAATATTATCTTTTCATTACTTAGCCTTCCTTTAATATTGTTATTTTTTTATTTAGTAGTGGATATCAAAAGTTTTTCTTTAAAGAGTCTTTTTTATACTACAAAAATATACTTTTATGTAATATCTCCTGCACAATTCCCGTTCAAGGGAATATATAGTAAATCAACATAGGGAGAGAGAGATATGTGAGGATACATTAATATATAATATGTAGAACCGATCTGTGAAATGTAACTTGTGATTTAAGTTGAACTGTTATTATGATAATTGGCTTATATCTGCTTTAAAATACAATCTGTATACGTCCTATTATAAACTATTACCTCCATCAGAGGAACCAGGTTACTGAATTCAAATGACCTTATGATGATAGCCGCTTTCCAAGTCTACAAATTCTTCTTCTCGTTCTTTCTTGCCCTGTGATGCTGCATAAAATATTCCTGGTCAGCACCAGTAAAAGCTCAATAGAAAAAAAACATGTACTATAGATGGAAACGATACAGTAGTGATAGGATCCTTTTATTTATCTTCAGGCTATTATATCATAGTAACATCCATAAAGAATATGTCTTGGATATTTATTCATGAATGTTCACTCAGGTCGGTTGATTTTGATTATATCACCAGCTACTGTCCGCATAAAGATCCGTTAATTATAACACAAATTATATAAATTCAAATAAATAAATTGAAAAAAAAAAATACAAAATTTATTTTTTGTAAATGAAATATATTACCAATTGAGAAGAATGGAAAAAATAAAAATTCTATTATTTTTCAATTATTCAATTTTAACAATACGTTTGAAATAACTGGAGCGAACATTTCATTCCCACGATGTGTTGTAATTTAAAAATCATTAATTAATTTCCTATTTATGACTATACAACGATACAGCCACTTCCATAAATTCTATCGTTCCAGCCCTAAGCATTTCATATCGGGGTGGAACACGCGTCGGCATTCTCGAACCTCCTGGGAGGTCCTACGTGACGCGTTTTCGCTGAAATATTTTTACTATTCATCGTCTTAAGGAGCATTAAAATGCTTGACTTTTATAACGTTTTTCCTCGCAATTCGTGTTAGCTATTACTTTTGATGTTATAAGTAGGAGGTTTCTAAGTATTCTTTTGGGAAAACAAAGGCGGTACGCGTTTAAAGTTAAAAAGAAAGCTGTATTGTGAATAGCTTTGACAGTTAACAAAAAGCAAAATAAACATATAATGATTAGATGTAGAGCTTCGTTATTGAGTGACGTCTGACTGTAAGTAGCTGTTGTACAATATACGCTCAGGATTTTTTTATCTCAAAAATAAGATGGACAGACTTTGTAAGAAATAGTATTGGCAAAATGTGTAAACCGTACAAATAAGAACGTTTTTCATTCTCTAACGTGAAATCCATAAGTTAGCTAAAGATGTCTTGGTATCTATGGTCTATGTCTACTTTGTCTGAATGTATTAGATGTTGGGTGGTACTAAATAGGTTGTGGTGGTAAAAAATGTAAAACCATCCCTTTTTTTAAATCTCGTTGTATTGCGTATACAGAAGATGGGAAAAAAGGAAAATTCTATTTAAAGACACTCCGTTCTTTGCTTAACGAGTATAATGGTACTACGTATATATATATATATATATATATATATATATATATATATATATATATATATATATATATATATATATATATATATATATATATATATATATATATATATATATATATATATATATATATATATATATATATATATATATATATATATATATATATATATATATATATATATATATATATATATATATATATATATATATATATATATATATATATATATATATATATATATATATATATATACATAAAAGCATGATGATATCGTTATTATGATAAATACTGTACTTAATTTAATAAATCTGCTGGTCGACAATAGCAGACAAGGATCTTTATCGTTTCTCTACCCGAAAAGGAATCTACTACTCAACAATTAGTCTGGCAACTAGGCAAAGCGCGGCGTTGAGTTCCGTCACTCAACACGCAACGCCTCGAAAAAGACGGAAAGCGGGGACGGAAAATGCAGCGACTAAGCAACGGATTGTCTTAACACTAGGTTCCTATAGTTCCTGTAGTTTCCTCTGCCTTCCCTGCCATGTGCAGGATAAGCGTATAGCTAAAAAGATAGTTACTCATTATACGACGATCTTATATAAAATCCTAAAACACATAAAAATGGAAAATTGAGATTCTCTTGATTAAGTAATTGTATAAAACTTTTAAATGTAATGAATGATAATAAAATTTTACTTTAAAATTTAAAGTCCAGTATTCTTGCCAAGTTAAGAATGAAATTTAAGTGCGACCATTTGCCATCGTTAAAGAGATTTCTCTAATTTAGGTCAATTAGCGAATGATAACCGGAAGAGTTTATTTGGATGTAAATAAATAAATTCACAATATGATTTATGTGGGCGGAAATAAAACAAACGTAAATATATATATATATATATATATATATATATATATATATATATATATATATATATATATATATATATATATATATATATATATATATATATATATATATATATATATATATATATATATATATATATATATATATATATATATATATATATATATATATATATATATATATATATATATATATATATATATATATATATATATATATATATATATATATATATAGTATGAAATTACTACTAGAAATATAGACAATGCTTCACAGATATATTTCATATTTGAAAAGATTACCTTTCAGCGTTCACTATTGCATTAAAAAAAGTCTCCTTTTATACATAATGATTACAAGTAAGACTTAACTTTTGCGGTTTGCAATTTACTTAATACGGTAAAGAGAAAAATGTGCGGCAACGTCATAGTTAAAACGCATGCGTACAAGTATCTTGAATCGCGCTCTCGTGGGCCCCGCAGTCGTTGCCGCCTCGTCGCGACCTAACCGCGTCACGCGTCGCAATATCATCTATACGACCTTACGTCAAAACAATTAATTGATTGACCTAAAGTTCAAACATGGCGTAAAGTTTACTTACAACTTTTACCTACCTTGTAGAACTTAAGTCATGTACTTAGGTGGGTAGATATGTTTTTTTAGTATTATAAACTCACAGCAATCTGTCATCGCAAATGACATGAGATGAATGATCGTAAATATTAGCGCTTTGTGGTGCTTCTGTCGAATAAGCGTGACTCGCGGGGTACTAATGGATTCCCTTCACATAATGCGTAAATAAAATATGAGTCTTGTGATCTTTGAGCCCAACCAATGTACTGTAAGTAACCAAAAGTTTACATCAGACCTTTTATAAGCTATGCTCATAGAATTTTTATAAATATACTTTAAATTAAATTGTGTGTTTTGTTTATTAATATATTTATTAATTATTAAAATAATATTTTGTTATTTTAATAATAAATATATATAACTAGAATACTTATATAAAAGCTAAATATCAAATTCTCAGAAGAACGAAATTAGGTTAACTGCTAATTTTAATTTTACCTAATAAACTATTCCGTGCGAGCGTATTCATTAGGTATTTTAATATTCTGCCGCTTTATATTAATGAGTTTTGTGTATAAATAATAAATAAATTAATATAGTCAATTGTTATGAGGTTTTATGAATATAATATAGAATATTTTTTTTTATTCATTCATAAAAACGAGATTTTATATAAAACCTGTTACATTTTCGTTTATGTACTTTTAGGAACATTTTTAAAAAAAATCACTTCTCAGGGTTTATTTTTTAGGGATATTTGGCTAAAGCAGATAATATTATTTAGTTTAGGCAAATAATATTTAAATAGTTCATGGTTTTAAGTGTTACTCATACAATTTAAGTTGAAATATTTTCATATATAGATATTATAATGTGAGTATCGATATAATAGCAATGTTATACACATATGTCTGTATGTAGATGGGTGTAATATAGAAGCTATATCCAAATATTAAAAAAAACAATCATATCTTATTATGTCTTATCAATCACAATTGGGTTTTTCCACGTTAATTTAAATAATGGAGGGAATAGGTAGTTAAGTATCTTCATATATTATAAGCACGTTTTTGTTTCTTGCTAATACTATATGTTGACAATATATACATGTACTCGTACACCATAAAATTATAACACTACTTGTTAGAGTGGAACAATTAAAAAATCCTTTAACTTGATTATCCACTGTTTATCGAGGAAAGAAATATGAAGGTCTAGGATATATTATATTACAGCAGAGTGTCTTGTATTAACAATAATAATTTTATTTTATTTGTTCACTGGACAAAGCTGCAGAGATTGCTCTAAATGGATTATCGAAATCCTTATTTCAATATTTAGACAGTATTTAACCACATTAACCGATAAGACGAACAAAATTATAAACATATATAAAAAATAAACCATCGAAGTTTTTACTATTACACTATATTTATGTGAAACAACTTCTTTGTTAAGATTCAGCGAAACAGCAATCGTCATCAACATTCAGTAGACACGCTCAGGGACTTCTTTAGAGAGCTATTCATCTTTTCCCACTATACCAAAGCCTGTTATTTTTTATGCTATGACTAACTTTTATAAGCATTTAACTTGTGCCTCTGTAGAAATGGGTCTTTATTAAGAGACTGTGCCGTTTTGATGCACAATTTCTATTTTCTAGGGAAATTACATGCATTTTTTCTATCTTTGATGATAAGCCGTGACTGTTATCCGGATAATCTTAATATAAGGCTCTTGCTTCTGCTATTTGAGTGAGATAGATGTAACATAAATAAAACGTGTTACAGTACTTAAAATAATGGGTAGATTTATCAGCTAGTTTAGATCCAATCAGATTAGTTTTAAATATTACCTGAATGAAGCTATGAGATTTTTAAAAATGTATAATATTTATGACATACATTTCATTAATTAAAAAAGGACCGTTGTTGATATTTTGAATTTCCTTAAAGCGGTACGCTATTACTCACAGTTAACAAAGTTGGCAAAGAGAAGACTTTTTGAGGCATTGCGTGTTAAGTTGTATAGTTCAACTCTGCACTTTACATTGTTACCGGAACGATTTCTTTATCGTTAGTAATAACATATTTATCATTTTATCGTTAGTAATAACATATTTATCTTGTGCAGGTGGGCAAATACCTAGTGTTAACGCCTAGTGTTACCCAATTTGAATTCTGTTACTGAACGCCCCGTTTTATCTAAAGAAGTTGAAGAAAATGACATTTATACATGATGGAATTCATATAATTCATTTAGTAGAAATCTAATCACATACATTGCATTTACAGTCTGTCAATGCAACTGCTCCTAACAAATTATCATGTGTTCCATTAAGATAATATGCGAAATAAAAATATCAATATATATATTTGAAAAATTTGCAAGCGGACTCGTGAGACAATTACGCGAAGGAATAAAGCATTTACTAAACAAATTTCTTATAAAATCTAGTAATGATGAAAATTTTCTTTTAATCATGTTATTTCCTGTACCAAGAGACTCCGCCCTTCCATTAAGATAACAATAACAGAAACTTCAATTGTAACAATTACTGCTCAGCAGATATAATTATTATATATAAAATTTTCCGTTGTAGTACTTTTCTTCAAAGTACCTTTGAAAACAATAAAATGTACAATAATGATATAATATAATAATAAGTATACGTTGTAGTCATTATTAGTAAACAATTTGATTATGCAGAAGACAATCTAATATTTAACTGTAAACTATATGTTTATGGGATCCATCCTCGCTAGAGTTAATGTAATTATTTTCAATTCCATTCTCCAGCGTAAGATGTAAATTACAGTGGAAGAGGTGAATGAGGCGAAAGAGGCGAGGCAGGAATATAATACTGTGGGTATTAGAAGTTCTGTTCTCTCTGACTACCCTGCTAGGGACGAAGCGTGAAGTTATTTATCTATCTATCTGTCCAATTGTATAGTAAGGTGAAGCGCGGTGTTGAATTATGTCATTTAAGCAATGTCTCAATTCGAGGTAAAAACGGAGTGGGAGGTAAAAAAATAATAGAAAAAATAAAAAACGAAGTCCATTATAAAATCGGACTACTATTTTTTATGACAATTGTGTTTCTAGTAATGAGGAATCTATATTTCAATAAAATTTTTGGACAAAGCATTTCCTTCTAAAACAAAATCCAACCATTTTATATTTAAGATTCTCAAAAGCTCTTTGAAAGTTATATAGTATTAGACTATTTGAAATTTCCTGTTCCATTTCGCCCGTGAAGTTTTGAAGCTTCTATTCAATTATTTCGACGGTAACAATCTTTATTGTAGTGATAAAGTAAGTTTAAAATTTGATAACTTTAAAAATTAGAAATGTGCACTTTAGTAGCAGTCAAAATTATTTTTTATAAAATGGAAAATTGTTATAATATTAAAAATTGTTTTAAAAATTGGAATAACGGCGCTGATTGAATTTCTTGAAAGTAATAACAAATGAAATGCTACCAATTATGGTCTATCCCCAATCACTGCCGTTTAAAAATCTGAAATTTATTAAGTCATCATATACATTGCCTATTATTATGTCTGTGTTGCCAAAATCTTAAAGGAGGGAGTACTCTTACGCGAGCTTAGTACATAATATGTCACATATATCTCTACGGCCCTCGGCAGCGTCGTATTTATACTTATGACTCTGGTAAATTCCTTTGAACACGACATAGAAATATATAGCATATAAATATTTAATCATTGTGAAATATTTAAACCCTAATCAACATACTTTTAAAAAAAATATAAATAGGTTATTCGTATTACTTAGTGGTTAATTTAAATAACATTATATATTGATGTTGACATTGTTTCGTTATTATCAGCCACTCTTAGGTTTTGTAGAAACGTTTTTGTCCTCTAATTCTACAATTCTTTATTGTGATTATTTAGGTAAGAATTTTAACTTAATACAAAAATCACATTGCCGTGCTTAATCAAATAAATTTATGTGATTTCCATTAATTATAAAATTTATTCAAAATATAGTTTTTATTTTATTAATTTTATTTATTTTAACTTTATTATCTCATTTTTCCTTTTATTTCACTGTGGGTACTTAAATAGTACTCACAGTGATCCATCTTTCCAGAGTAGACAACGAACTCATAAATGATTCTCAAGCTTCATGTTGTATAATGTATTTAGTGGGGTAATCACAGAATAACGTGAAAACACCCTTTCTTCCTAAATTGGCGGCTTTGCTGGTTGTATAGTAACACTAAATAATTGGATATCGAACTTGAATCTCATTTACAGTCACACGCTGTCCCACTGCGCCAAAACAATCTTATAAATACATTTTGTTACAGAAGAAATATGTACAATTTCATAATTTTCACACAATTTCCATTAAGTGAATACCATAAAATTTGTATACAGTACGTAGCCTTCGCAAATATTTGTGTATAAAATATTACAGTGTCTACAAGAGTGTCGTCTCTATTAAAATACATTGAAGCGAATTGTCGCGGTTTTCTTCCATTAACTAAATTGAATCACAGTCGCTAAATAATATTACCTGTTCATTTGGGTGCGACTTCATTCAGCTTTTTAAGTCATTCCATTCCGACGAATAATAAATTTTGTTCTAATTTTCATATAAAATTGTGATTTTCTTTACTTTTTTATTAAATCTAATAGTCACTTAAAGGATTAATTTTTAATATAAAATAGCTGAAGTATTTATCGATAATTTTATGATTTGTTTGGACCATTTGAAAATAATTATTTCTCATGACGAGTATATTAAAAATTAGAAAACCTGGATCGCAGCTTTGTTTACGTAAACTGTAAATAGAAAAATCTTATTTGATTCCTTCCTCAGATTTTCCATAAACCGCCTATTCCTTTCCAGCTCCTGCTATAGTCGTAGATGCCATGCCGGATTTCAATTTTCCATGCTCAATAGTTGTGTGTTTTCAGTCAGTCTGTCCGTTATGTTACAACAATATATAATATTTAATGATAGATACTTTTTTGAACTGAATTAAGCGATTCTTTTAACATGATTATACCCAAATTCAGTATTCAAAGAAAATTTAACTATATACAGAGTGTGACTGTTACCGTGACTTCTATTTGAAGCATAGCATAGCTGAAGGCTAGCCTAAAGGCTAATTAATACTATAGATTTGGTTAAATTATAAAACAAGTAATATTAAAAAAAATAATATTTTTTTTTTTCAATCCAAATAAATAACTATTGTTCAAAATAAACGCCATTTGTCAAGAATGACGCCAGCGTACACTATCCTGTTAGAGCTGCAAAGAGATATATCTCCTTCTTATTCGAGAATATTTTTGAATAAATAGATTAAATAGATTTAAATTTTGAATGAATAGATAGATTGTTGACAGAAGTGATGGTTAATAATATTTTTGTAGTACGAAATCTATACGTCATTCGTATTTATTGATGGAATAATGATCCTATGCCTAAACTGTTAGTAATTGTTAACTAGTTTTTATATTAAGCCTTGAAATATTTTACTCTATAGGTAGTTCTGAAAAAAGCCGCGTTGTCAGATATATACAGGATATACAGCCACGATAATGTAAGTACAAAACTTATATTACATGTTATTTTCCTCCCTTTTTCTATATATATAAAGTAACAACTTGAAAACAGCTGCTGCTAGCAATAAATAAATTGCAAGATACCGTCACATCCTTTTCAACTGACAACTGACTGTGCGAAACAGAATATACTTGTGAACATTGAAATATTGACATATTATTAGTGAAAGTCTATGAAAGAATTACAGAATATATAAATACTAATCGTGTATAAATAACTTGTATAATAACTGAATGTGTTAAATAATTACACTCTTTTGGTGGTCTTCATTCATATGAAGGAATAATAAATTCTTGGATTATTTTATTTACGCAAGACAGTGTTTTCCATTTTCCGGTATTATTATATGTACTGGGTGATGTAGCTTAACTTAGTTACCGGAGCGGAGGAAATGGATATTTAAGAAAATAAAATTTTACCTTTTTTATTTTTACCTGTAATTACTGCCACTACAAGGTAATTTAAAATTAATTTCAAAATATTTTTACCCTAGTTTAAATAAACTCATGGAAGTCAGCGCTGGTGTTACATGAATTTTATTAAAATTTCTAACGAACCACATAAATTACCTACGAATTTAACTTTCAAATTGTTCAGTGTTTCAGAATGGAAGAAAACTTTTAAATTAAAATCTAGAATTTTTCAATATTGAAATAGTTTGCATTTGCTATTTGGATGTGACTGAGGAGCTACTTAACAAATTAGAGCGACTACAAAATCTGGCCATACGCTTTGTCTATGGCTTACGTAAGTATGACCATGTTTCTCAATTTCGTGCTCAACTTAATTGGCTCCCAATCCGTCTTCGCCGTGATATGCACATCCTTGTTTTTCTCTTTAAGATCTTAAATTATCATAATTTCCCTTCCTACCTACGTTCCCGCTTCAAGGTTCTTCCTCCTCCCTCTCGCTCTAGGCGGTCTTGCGTGGTTCCGTCGCTTGACGTACCTATGAGCAATACCAAATTCCTACAAAAATCCTTTTCTGTGTACGCAGCATCCCTCTGGAATAACCTTCCTAATCCTATCCAAAAAAGTCCATCAATTTTCTCCTTTAAATCCAAATTAAAAAAACATTTACTTGCTTGTCTGAACGATTAATGTCAAATTCAAAGTCAGTATAACATTCGCACTATGTTTTTATAAGAATAAAAAGAAAAATGTGTTTATAGCATAATATGTATGTTTGTGTATGTATGTATGTATGTATGTATTTATGTATATATGTATATATGTATGTATGTATGTATGTTTAGGTATGTATATATATGTATATATCTATTTTTATATATAATTATATACTTAGTTATGAATTTATATATTTAATTTATATTTTATTTTATCTTAATGTTACATATTATTTACACTACTTATTCCCGCTTTCTGAAATTTTCTCACTTCCACTGGTTGGCTGGAAGAGATTTCTTTTAGAAATAAGCCCACCATTGTCAACGAAATTTTCATATGTTTATATTTCGTTTGTAATTATTTTTATGTGCAATAAAGAATATATATAGTGTAATTACAGTTCGAAATCCTTGTATATTTTATTTTACATCGGAAAAATTAAAATGAGTGAAATAGCAAACTGAGAAATAGTAGTACTTATACGAATTTAAGTCTACTTAAGAAGGTCTGTCAGATTGATAAGTGATGTTTTATAATAATTTTATAATTTAAAATCGTTCCTTTTCTGGAAACTGTCTGCTGTAATTATTTGGGAAAAGTCAGTTCATCTTTCACGTGGTTATGCCCTGAGCATGTAACATTGTACAGCAATCAATGGAGCAATCAAATAGCAATGCTTGGGGTCTCTATGGCAGCCAAAGTTTATGAAGCCATTTCTTATACAACCAAAGTTCTTATACAACCGATACTGTGTGTAAAATTAGCTAGCTAAAATAAGCCCGGCCCGGCCCGGAATGTCTCCAGAAGAACGAAATGTTGGAGTAGAGACCACATTTAAGTAACAAACATACAGTAGAACGTCTTTCATCAAGGCGGAAAAACAATAAAAAGAAGTTGGTGGCTGGCTGTGGATGGACTTCAGTAGGTCGAGAGTGGTGGTTGAAATGATAGGTTCTGGCTTCAAATGGAAAATGAAGAATATTTCACAAGTAGAGGATTTGATACGACACCTTTGTAACTAAATATGATGATAATGTAATAATAGTATACCCTTCGCGGCGTTCAATTCCTTGATCTCCATATTTTACTCGTCGTATATGCGGGATGAAGCATGAAACTGAATAAAATTATATTAATATGCAAATATTTATAGTAAAGTACTTTTTTACAATGTTTGGAGTCGGCGGAACTTGCAAGATTTATTTGTTTACTAACCACGTCGCATTTTCCCAGCCGTTAGTTTTATATTCCGCTAAATAAAACGAATAGACTTTATGTAAATTAGAAAAAAACCTAACTTCACATACAAAAGTTCCCGCGGACTCCCAGAGACCGGACGAAATGGCTATTTGCAGAGGAATCGCAAATAGGATCTTTTATAAAATTTACCAGACAGTGATTTAGAGAACCGCAATTTCAGATGCTTATTAGAAATAAATATACTTTATATTATTAGATATAGATATGTATGTTCATTAGGCTTCGCATAAAATTGAATTCAATTCTGTTTCACATTGAAGTAGTATATAAATATAATAATTTTAACGAATCTCTTAATTGACGAATATGTAGCGTAGACTAAAATAAATTAACTGTTTACTGTACTATCTATTCCTTAAACCATTTATTGTAATCTTTTTTATTATTATATAATAAATGTTTATAAGAACAACGAAATAGTGTAAATCTAAAAAAAAAACAATGAAGTTATATTAGTAACTGTTTTGGTCAAATTACAAAGGTCAAGGCAATCATTATCACTGGCTTTTCCGTTTACGTACCCAAAGCTTTTTCCAACCACTAAGCAGATTAAAAGAGATCAAACGAATGAAGGTTTTGTGTTTCCTTTATTCATTACTGTTGGAAACTAACTCGTTGAATAAATAATTGTACTATTTTTAATTAGCAAGTACTGTCGAAATAACATTTCAAAAGCTATATAAGTGGAAAAAGCTTCAATTTCAATTTATAAAATAAAAACTTTTTATTATTTTAATTTTAATTTGTGAAAATTAAAAACTTATTAATCTTTTGCTATATATATTTCACATTCAATATACAAATAAAACTATTAAGTATATAAAATAAAAAAAAACTACTGAAAATATTTTTCTTTCTTGTATTATCCTTTAATATTTAAGTTTTCGTGTAGTAGTTTTGCTTCATTGAAGCATTGAATATAGCCGATTCAGATCAGATGGTATATTGAGATTTATCAAATTTTCTAAAATTAATTTTATTTTAAAATTCAATAGTTATTTTTAGTCTGTTATGAGTATTTCCAATTATAGCTATAAATTTTAAGTAGTCCAATTAATATTTAAATGTTCTTTCTATTTACGTAAGTCACACAAATAGAAGACTTAAAATGACAGCATAAATAAGTTATTTATTCAAGGTACAAAATATTACTTCGTGCGTAAACATGTAGTTATATTATTTTTATATGGTTATTATATTTTAATATGTAATTTGTTATATATATTATTTATTCCAATTACAAACGACTACAAGATATATTTCGTTAAAGAAAACATTACGATTATAAAAAGACAATTCTATCTGACTATATGAAGACAATCCTACATGTGTTTTGATTATCCGAAATTATAATCTATTATGTTTTTGTCTCCAGTACTCAAACAAGGTGTCGAGCTACTCGCGACTTTACTCATGTATATAATTTTAAGTTTTCTTTATAAACATAAAATTATTAAACAAGTAATATTTTAAAAAATATAGTTTTTTCAAATAAAATAATTAATAAAATAATCGTTTCAATATAAAACGTTATGTGTAAAGTATGACGTAAACGTACTCGTACATGTCGGCGCTAGGCCAGGGATTCGTTGTTCAGAGTCCATTTTTCAGAATAAAATAACAGAGTGGTAGCAATTGGCTTATTCTCGTACAATAGTTAATACAGAAGAGATTGACAATACATAATTCAGTCCTTTTATTTATTTAACAGCTGACATTTCTGTACAATATTCAAAATTAATATCATAAAGAACTTAACATTACAAATAGGTTTTACTGATTTGAATAATTAAACATTAATTTCAATACTAAATACTTTCTAACAATAAAATCATAAAATGTATATTGATATGCGCCCATATACACTATCCTGTCAAAGTAACACAGAGATCTCTTTCTCATTCTGGTATTTTTGTTAATTAGAGTGGACAGTTTGACAACGTTTCATAGTATTTTTGTGGTATGAGATATATACGTAATTTGTATTTAATCATGGCTACCTCACGCATAACACAGTACGTATAATAATCGTGAAATGGTAAAAAAATCCTGTACGTGAACTAAAAAAATATGTAAAAGTAAGTAACCAAGAATGGTCATGACTACTTTTTTGTATACAACCTTGATATATTTTACCTTATAGGTAATTTTAATAATGGACAAGGTATCATGTACACCCTGACGATTATTTATCTTTTGTCTATACCAGAGTTTCCTCAAACTTTTTTGTGTCGTAGACCCTTGCCATGTTTTTCCGTGTTGGGTAGAACCCTTACTTACCTGATATTGATTTCCTGTAAATTTCTAACTGTAGTGAAGTTTGTAGTAAAAAGTTAAAGTAAAAATACGTGTTAATTTTTACATAATTTTAGTGAGAAGGATGAACCTGATGCGCTAATAATAATAGGTACTATCAGTGTATATCTATCAGTGTCTACTATCGAGGACCCCCATTTTGATTTCATGGACCCCCAAACTTTTTTCGCTGATGTTACAATATAAATATTCTTTAATACACATCTATCTACTCTCAATACAATATTTAAACAAAATTAAAGTATTTGTTTGTATTATAACCGGAATTTTAAATGCATATAATTATTGACACGTTAAACACAAAAAATATTTTAAAATTTTTGTTTATTAGGTTAATCTCTAATATATTTTGAAGTTACAAGTTTTATAAAACTTTCAGTGGAAGATATAGGAGATCGTGAAGTACACATGGTTATTATAATAATTTATAAAGACCAAATGACACTAAAAAAGTTAAATACACATAAATGTTATAAAAAATAGCTTATGTAACCGAAATTCGTTAAATCAAACATAACGTTAAACTCAACCAATTACAAGTGACCTTTACCACATTCAATGCACAAAGCGGAGTGAATGAGACTATCAACTGAACGAGAGATTTCATTGTGTCATTATTATCCTGTAGCAAATTGAATAAAAGGCGGATACGTTCCCGGCCCACAAATTACGTGGAATGGACTTCGTGTTACGAAATCGCGATGTGTTTATCGTCATGGGATATTATTGTTATAAATAGTTGATGGTGGTTTTGCGGTTCATATTTACTGTTACTTAATATGTTTTATAAAAAAAAGTTATACTTACAAGCAATATTATTTTATTTTATATATTTATATATTTAAAAAACATATAAGTATTGTAGTTAAATTATGTTGTGATTTCATATATTCTTCTTAATAAAACTTCTATTTGTACATAGGAACTAAAAAGAAGAAAATGAAGAAGGTAATTAAGATAAAAAAGAAGTTTAAATAAGTATAAAACATTTTATAGTAGATTTTATCTACAAGTAAACTTTAAGTTACTAAGTATTTCTACTTACTTTCTATTCAATCAAGTTATCCCTTTGTCTCGAGAAATTTTGAAAACAATTTAACTCAGCACTTCGTATTGTTAATGCCAAGTTTCGTTTTATTTTCACTCCGTTTATTGAAGTTTCTGAGAATGTAAAAAGGAAAATCTTTTGGGACCAAAATGGCCTTATTTAATTCTTAAACGCTTACAATATTTTTTGTTAAGTAGTTAAACAAAAAGTTATGTATAAATTTATTAAACTTTCATTTCTTCAGTTATTTAATCTATTTCAAAACCCCTTTAATTCGTATCTTAATTGCTTTTGAAGTTCTAAGAAAATGTACTTACTCTAAGAGACAAAAATAAACATAAACATCTAATTTCATTTAGAAGAAGATTACGCATTTAATATAGTACAAAATTTTACTTTTCATGGTCATATTTCTATCATAAAGCAAGAAATTAAATATTTCAATAAAAAATTACTTAATGTGAACAACTTTAAATATTGATTGCGAAAATATATAATATTTTTAAATTATTGCTACAATATTGTCTCTTAGAAGTACATTTACGTAATTATATTTAGTTCTTTCAAAAAAAGAAACATTCGTAATAAGTTCGCGATGTTTTCTAACGTTAACAAGTAAAATCTTCGTGTAATAACACATTTGTTGTTAAATATTGCGAAAAGTAATATTAGGTCTAATAAGTTAGTATTGTTATGGATATTAATATTTTACTATATCCTACAATCTCACAATGGCCGACGATCATGATCTATTTCTGCTAGTGGTTTATAGTTTAAGTGTAAGTGACTATAGTGGACGGATTACTTTATAACAGCATTGTAACGCAACAAGTCGTGTTAATGTAACTACAAATGGAACAGCGTGTGAGTGGTTGGTATAAGTTACATCACCACTATAAAAAAGATAAGGAGTTGAATTTCGCCACTCTACACGTAGTGTCTTGAATTCAAGTCAAAGGCTTATAACAAAGTGATAAGACACTATGTTATTGCTGCCTACCCTATGTTTGTATCCATTTTGTAGAAGCGTGTATTATAAATAGTATTTTTCATGTTACATATTTCTATATTGTAATATTAAGTGCCAGTGTTACTATTATTACGTATTCATTTTATTTTTATACGACGAGTAACGTTTTCGTGACACAGACATTACGAGGCAATTTTGCTTACAGCAGAAAAAAATCCTTTTAACGCGTCCAAGTGGATGTACTGACTTTTACCAGCTGCTTTGTCTATGTAGCATTGTAAATGTATATATATATTCTGAAAAAAAAGCAATATGAGCACATTTTTAACTAGTATAATTTCTAAACGAACGAAACGTTTTAAACGTGCTTCCGCAAACACATCAATCATCATCAAACGTGATTTTTTTGTGATTAAAGACCATTTGACATTTTCCCTTCAATAATTTTACCATTAATTAGCATGGGAATCTGGCAGATTTAAATTTAGATTATAAAATATTTTGCAGCCATAGCCGAATCTTGCTGTTTTAAAATTGTGATATCCCTTAAGAAGTTTGTTGAAACAAGATTTCCACCATGATTGATGATTTCATATCATGTGATATAAATATTTGTTTATAATTAAACATTAGTGGTAAATAATATATTTATTTTGCTGAAAGCTTACCAATAACTTACGATAGTATATATGCAGTGCAGTGCTTGAATTAAAAAAAGAAATGTTTTTATTTCACAATTTTGGTTATTCTCAGTTATTTAGTTTGTTTTATATAATATATAAAGAAGTTCTATGAAGTAATAATTTTTGAACCTAATTTAACTTTATTTTTCATTAACAGATTAATTTGATTTTCGGCAGACAAAAGCAAAGTGAAATTTGCTTAACGTGAATTAAAAAATAAAAGAAAATAAGTAATTTTATTCTATATAGATAGTTATATGTTGTGTAGTATAATAAGGAAAATTTAGTTTTTCCTACGCATATATTAGTGACTTGTTTAGTAACTAACTGGATAAGTACTGTACTAATGAACTGAAAACAAAAACATTTAACCGACGTACAAATGTGCAATAACAAGAAAATAGATTGTAGTTTATGTGAGCAAGTTCAAATGAGGTTTGCCGAAAATTTAATAAATTCTACAACTACATAAACTATTTGCCTGAGTTGCAAAGACTAATTGGTATGAGTTTCCAACAGCAGTACCGTACATGAGTGTCAACTTTACGTTTATTTGTCCCAGTTCGTTGCTATAAATATGACGTGGAAATTGTAGTCATTTGTAACAACAAGTAGGTTATATTCCAATAAGCGTGCGTTACTAACAAATAAGGTTAACGAAGTCTTAGTAATTGTTTTTATTCTTCTATATGAATTTACATCAAAGAAATAAAAGATTTTTTTTTCTTAAGCCTTTTCTAGTCTGTATGCTAGAATAGACTTAAGGTAAAGCTAAAGAAACCTTAAGAAATATTATTGGTAATATACGCTTCATTCATAAATTCGTGCAAAGTAGTGTTCTGTTCTTAAATAGAATTCATATCTTTATATATGTTTATGTATAAATCATAGTAAGACAAAAGTAATTCATGGATTTTGTTATAGAAAATTTTTTGGTTTATGGTCATAACAAGTAATTAAAGTAATTACTTTTTAATAGCTTCTGATTGATTTTGACTTGCAGTATAAGATATAAATATATTCTAAATTTGAGAGGAAGTTGGAGAACGTAGTGATTCGTCACTAGATCCTCTCTGCAGGATATAAAGTAAAACTGAACAAAAAAAACAAATTTTCGTAAATACAACAAATATTTCATTAAATTTGTCTTCAAGGACTATGACGATCATACTAAATTGAAGCTAAACAATCGTAGACAATGTAACAATGGTTAGCAGTGATTGGAATTCCAATTAAGTGGAATTATAAGTTGATTCTACTAGCTTTGTACGCTTCCAATACAATCATCCATTTAGCGCTGTGCATCGTTTAGTTTTTTGTGCATAAAAGAAACATCTTAAGTGAAATATTTTTTGATATATGTTTCGTTTTCATTTTGACTTCCCCTACTATTTTTAAATTTATAATTGTTTTTTGGCATAATTGAAACCTGAAAACTGAGTTCTTGACTCTAATTTTTCTTTCTTTATTTCTCTTTTACGAGACTTTTTATCTCGTTAGAAGACATAATAATCATTATAAAAATCATAATGTTTATGTTAATTTAGATTAAATGTGTACTTTATTTAGCAAGCTTTTAGCCAAAGTGCCTAAAAATATAAAGCGACCGCAGTTAATAGTCATATAATACATAAAAATTATCTACCATGACGTCGTTTAATATAACAATCGTTTACAGACAATTAGGTGTCGGTGAAACATGAGGCAAGCAGCAAGCGGGGCTAAATACGCGCTTTGGATATCTCTTCTACATGGATGCCTTTTTTTCATAGGTATGTATGTAACTTGTGCTCATTATGATAAGGTTGTACAAGGTCATGAGATTTATTTTAATATAAATTATATCTTCATTTATATGTATATGTTACTTATTACTTGACCCGTCATACCCGGTTTATTGTCGATCTAAAATATTTTTGTGTCTTGATCTTGCAAAGCAAAATATTAATGTCAATCACAATTTTTAGAGAGTTTCTTGATTCTGATGATAGTGAAGACGATGACGAACACTGTGTTCTATGAGTGTTCTTTATTATCATAAATCATAAAACGAATTTATAATTTACATTTTCAATTCTAGAATAATTATAATATTTTTTATATATTTTTTTTTGCCGCATATATTGTTCTAAACCAAATCAAATAAATAATGTCATTAATCCGGCATCGTCTAACATAGCAAAGCTATGTTGGCCGAGTAAGTTATCGTCAATAAACAATTACTAAACGTACTCTTGAAGTGAGAGACCATTATCCTAGCAAAATGTGGGTCTAACACATAACAAATGCTAACCTTGATATTATTGTATCCTTGCCAAATAAAGGCACAGTCCGATTTCCTTTCATGAAATGATGTTTTGTCGTAAATCATACTCTGCCCTGGAGGCTCACTGTATGTATTTATTTCTTCTCGGTCGACTGACTTTGAATGAGGAGGAGCTCAATAAGATTGTATATAATGCTGAATGAAGAAACACGCTTTTGTCTCTCATAAAATACTGGGAGATTATTATTTTTTATACATACTTTTTATTCTACATTTCAATTTTGTAATATTTTTTGTAATGTCAAATATTTAATATCGTAACTAAAAACTTGAGATATTATATCAATATCTTGAATAAATCGGCATCAGAACAGTAATTGACAAGTATTTTAAAAATATTCTCTTCATAAAACCAGTTATTGTACACAAACATACTCAAATAATCTCTTCACACTAAGATTTGCATTGTACGTGTAGTTCATTTGATTCGATTAATTAGAAAATATATCTAAAATTTGGATCTTAGTTACGAATTAAATTTTGGATGTGGCTCAATGACTGGTAATTCACGTAAATTAAGCAGAACAATCTTCCAGCCCACTTAATCCATAGCTTTCACCAATTTCAAAGGCCTGGCTCAATTGGCAATATCTGCTAGCGGATTTTGAAGGCTGCTTTCTAATGAAACCACGCTTTCTCAATTGGATTTAGCGAATTGTATACGTATTTTACTTTAATCATCTTAAGTTATAGTCTAAATTAAGCTAATGACTAAATATTTTGAGATTATCTTAATATTTTAAGCTTACTGTTCATAAAACTTTGTTATCACAAAATATTTACTTTAACAGCTGGATCTGGAACAGATATGCCAATCGATAACACGACTATGGACATATCATCTCAGAAGTTTCGAGCTGAATATCTTCAAGAATGGCATGGTTCTCCAGATGCACCTTACTTTGATCCTAGCACGCCAAGGAATATCACTGGACTTGTTGGACATCCAGTAAGACTTCTCTGTAGAGTTAAGAATCTTCAAAATAGAACTGTAAGTAACAATAATTTTTTTGGTATTTTTAATTCATATTTCCCATTACTGCTTACTGTCATTGTTTCATTTTAATATATTTTTAAATTTCAAAATTAAATTTGTTTGTATTAATGAGTTGCTTTCAAACCAGTCAAAGCACCTTGCTACTACGGATTTATTTCCCATGTTTTCAAAGATTTCATTATTTAAATTGCCAAAGTACTCTTTGCCTAATTATATTTTCAAATATAAAACTTATTCAAATATTAATTAAGAAATTACTGTAGTAATAAACTATTATGAAAATATTAAATTATTCTGTATAGTTTCTATATTATTTGTTTTGTTACAACATATCCATATAGCAGAGTAGGTAGAGGGAACCGCAGGAACTGAGGCTAGGGTAGTGGGTAGTTACGCGGCTTCGTTCTCCGTTTTCCGCGGAGTTGCGTGTTAAGTGGCGTCACTCAACGCCGCACTTTGCCTATTTATTAGAGCGAAGAAAATGAAAATGAAAAAGTCCACCTTCCCCAAGTTTAAATCGAAACCACAAACTGTCACGTTTACAGACAGAAGCCTTGCTTCCGCACCACGATAATTTGGACGGACCGTTCATCGGACGATGTAGATGTTCCCACGTGTTTTTTTTATATTGTAAGCTAACAAACGAGCAGAAGGGCCACCTGATGTTAAGTGGACACCTTCGCCAATAATATCTACAGCTTCAATGACGATGTGAATGCGTCGCCAAATAAATCCCCTAATCAACCAATTTCACCTAACGAAACACAGCAGCATTAATATGCTGCTGTTTCACGATGGTATTCTGTAAGAGCGTGGTAACTACCCGGTTCGAGTCTGGCCCTTTTGAGCTACTGGTGTTGGTGTAGCTTGGCTTTACCACTTACATATTAAATAGTCATTGCAAAGTGGCCAAATTTTTGCAATTTGAAAGAGTATCAGAAATAACATATTAAATAAAAAAGAGGAAAATATTGGAATGTAATAATACTTATTTTTTATACAATGTGAAAGTACTGGCACGTGTTTCCGTTTTCCGTTTCCTGTCGATATCGATAGTGCGTTATAATTTCTATAATAATATCTCTAATAATATATATATATATATATATATATATATATATATATATATATATATATATATATATATATATATATATATATATATATATATATATATATATATATATATATATATATATATATATATATATATATATATATATATATATATATATATATATATATATATATATATATACAAAATATATACAAAAATATTTTTATTGTTTCTGTTAGGCATGTTTAACATAACACAGTTCGATGGCCTTTCTACGACCTTTGTATTATTTTCTTATATTGATATTTCCATAATATCAGACTAATTTGAATCAAATCAAACATACAATAAATAATTCAACCAATTTCTATATTACATACCAATATAAGCGAAATGCGAATGAAATGAAACAAAATGTACCGTTTATAGTAAAACCTACAAAATTTAACCTTACATTATAGATGGTTTAATAAATTGAAATCATGTTTATACCGAGCCGATATAAAATGCCCATGGTTATAGGCTCTAGAAGTTTTATATTTATGATTAGCTTTGCTGATAGCGATCGTTTCGGCTCTAAAGTGCGCTTTCGGCTGTAAAGTATCCTTATTGATAACGCGTAGACTGTAAATATTCGTATTCCATTAGAAACCTTTTACAAAAGCTTATCGACTTTTTATTAACTTTTGAAATTTTATGATTATTGCTTATAAATAAATACTTATAACATAAAAAAAGTAAATACTTAGTTTATTTAACAAAAAGTCCCCAGCAACAACCGAACCGCTTGCGGCATTACCCGCTTAAATTACAATATCATTTATATGTACAGTCAATGTTGTATTTTATTACTACTAATTATTTACTATCGGTGCCAGTGTACTTACGGTCGGAGATCTTGGAAACTTAGATTGTGATTATCATAAACACTCTTTGCAATTTTCTATCCAACTACATGGGTGAAGCCACAGTTAAAAATTAATTTCAAAAAATTTTAGTTTAATATCTCCAATCAATTACTAAATTATAAATATAAAGTTTATTTCAAATTTTGAGCACATCATTATGTTAGACCGCTAATAATATATAAAACGGACAATATATATTTATATTCATATATAGTCAGATAAATGGCAGGATAATAAGAAAATACACTTGCCAAATAAATGTGTATAAATAATACCAAAGTTGTTATCAGTAACGTCGCCGTTTTGTATTTAAATACGGCACGATGGATGTAAATTAAGATGTTGCAAAGACATTTTAAAATTCGGTAGATAAAACTAATTTATGGCATACTCAAATATTCGGCAAACACGCCAAGAAAGATAACAATAACAGTTCTGATGAATTTTACTCATAAAACTGTACTTTGCATATTATCCATATTCTACCGCATCGAAGTATAAAGTTATGAAAGTAATTGTAATTTATTCAATAGTTACTAAATCATTCTTTAATGTTTTTTCAAAGCTTAATGTTACTTCAGTCGATTTTATATAGCAAAGTAATTTTGTAAAAAGACTTTTTACTCTATACAATATTATAATTTTTATTACATTATCTTATATTAGCTTCTTTTTGAAATATCAGCTTCAGGAAATTGAGTGCTATTAAGTAGCTCTCTCATTGATTGAAATTTACACCATAGATAGCATAGATAGCAAATATACGTGCTCATTGTATCATCAGAAAGCGAGTTGTGGGCATTGGTCACCATTCTGAAAGACGGGTGTGAAGCTAATGGTCTAATCCTGAATGCAAGTAAGACGAGAAAAGGACAGAATGCAAGATTTTCGTGAATGGAAAATTATTTGAACAAGTGAATGAAGTAGTATACTTGGGAAGTATGTTAAGTAGAGATGGTAGATACGAAATGGATGTGGAAAGTCGTGTTGCTGCTGGTAACAGAATGAAAGGTGCCCTAGCTTCGTTGTTGAGACGGCAGAACGTCAATGTCGCTGCACGTTTGGCGATAAACAATGCAGTTCTGGGTCCACTGCTCTTATATCACAGTAAAACGTGGGTATTACAGAAAAAGAATGAAAGAAAGATGAAAGTTGTGGAGATGCGATCTTTTCGAAGGATATGCGGAGTCAGCTTAGCTGACCGAATCCGTAAAGGAGAAATACACAGGATGGTAGGTACCAGCGAGGATAAATGAAGAAGAACGTCCTTAGATGGTTTGGGCACGTCTAAAGAATGAATAATGAAAGAATGGTAAAAAAGATATACAACGCAAAAGTGAGTGGTAAAAGAGGTAAGGGATGTCCTCGGTTGACTTCCGAAAACACAGTATTGAAGATACTGGAAGAAGGTCACATAATACTGCCATGTAAATGGTCGATGAGTGCGACGGACAGTTTCCACTGGAACACAATCACTGAAAATTAGTCTTCATTTCTGGGCTAGTAGAAACATATGTCGTCGTAATCAAAACATAAATGATTAAAAAATAATGGGAAGGTGAAGTATCTCGTCACAAATTTTTATTCCTTTCATCTGCTTTACGTTTGATGCAAGTTTTCACGACAGCCGGTGGTAAACAGAACAAAGTTGTTTATTTTTGACCATATTAATTCTATTATTGCAATATATGGAATATACCTAGTTGAAAATAGAAAACAAATATCAAATAACATGAGAAATATATCATATCGAATCCATTAATTGCTTTAGCACTTATATTGTTTTAAGCTTAAGAAAACATTAACATAGAATCACTAAAAATTATAAAATAGCATAATTAGTACTTTGATCAGATTATCTAGATAGGGTCATAATATGTTTTAACTGCCCTTTAAACAGGCACAATATATCGTTTTAGTCTTTTCATAAGGATATGATTAGATCAAACCAAAGATACTCCCAATACTGAGCAAGTATTTTCTATAAATTGAAGTAATTCGTTAATTGTGTAACTGAAAATATTGCGAATTATTACATAAGTTTCACAAAAATACAAAGTTTACTAGACGTGCAGATTATTTTAAGCAATCGTAATTGACAACAAAATTCTTTTTTTATATCTTGATTAAATAGAGTTTAAATTTTGTGCAACTACTGGGACAATCGTTTAGCTGTTACTAGTTAGTTAAGTGCTTTTCCTGACATTGTAATTTATTTTAAACAGATTGTCATAGAAATTCACAGATTTCACTTTTATATAGTTAAATTAGTTAATGATTGATTACTAACTTTTCAGTAACGACGTAACGAGTAATAGGTATGCAATTATAATACAGCAATGGCCCTTGGTCAATGTGGAGCATGGGATATTTAAATTTATACCAAATACAGCACGTACCCAAATATAATCTAATCGAATTAAAACATTCAAGATATAGAATGCTGGGTGATGAAACTTTGTCTAAAGTATTATACGTTATTTATTATATGATAACTTTATTCTAAGGTATCCTGGGTACGTCACCGTGATATACACCTTCTGACTGTTGGTCGTTATACGTACACTTCTGATCAGCGATTCGAGGCACAGCACAAGCCTAGATCTGAGGAATGGGCTTTGAGAATACGAAGCCCACAAAGGCGAGACTCTGGACAGTATGAATGTCAAATATCCACAACCCCACCTATAGGACATGCAGTGTTCCTTAATATAGTTGGTAAGTTATAGTTTGTATATATATATATATATATATATATATATATATATATATATATATATATATATATATATATATATATATATATATATATATATATATATATATATATATATATATATATATATATATATAACCTAGGCTATGTTTATACAGAACCAGAAACGACGATATCGAGTGGCGCAGAATTATTTATACAGGCGGGGTCTACGATCAATCTGACTTGTACAGTGCGACACACCCCTGAGCCACCTTCGTCAATCACGTGGACTCATGGGGAACAGGTGAGAATATACAAAATATCGCAAGAAACAAACCTAAAATGAAAAAAACTTAATCAAATCATTTTACGTGAATTGGTTATAATTGTAATAGATATCTTAATATTTTCATTCAATTCGACATTTTTATGTTGTATTTATACAACATAGTTGTCATATGTATGTATGTATACACATTCATAGTTATCTTAAAATATGGTGATAATTTTAGTAATCTTACGTAACGTTGTTATAATATAATTTTTTAGGGTTCCTTATCTCAAAAGATAAACAGGAACCCTTATAAGATTACTGTGTTGTCCGTCTGTATGTCTGTTTGTCCGTATGTCAATTAAATTTTCTCCACATCACGGACAACAATCAAGTTAAATTTGTATCAAATATTCCAGCCTATAGCCTCTTGAAGCACAGTAAAAATCAAACGTCTAAGTCATCGCAATCAAAGATATATTCGGTATTGCTTAATTATTTTACATTTTATATAAAAATTGTCGCTTAATTATAAAATTTGGCATAAAGTTTGGACTTGTTTGTCAATTTTTACTATCATAGAACTGAGAACTTCCAGTATATAATAACACACGTATGAAGAAATAACAGAATTTATATTTTATAAATGTAACCAGTTTAGGAAATGTATAACACAGGAAGAAACCATTTGTAACTTTTATTTGTTGTTTATTACATACGAAATGACTGTAAATTGAAACTTGAAACTCCTCCTTACCTCAAACAGCGCTTTACCTTTCTTGGGTCCAACTCCCGTCTCCCGCTAAGTCTCCGCTCCCAAAGTGATAATGTTCTGGAGATTTCTTGTGTCGTACCCGTTGTTACAGTGAGTCCTTCACTGTTCAAGCAGCGAAACTATGGAATGCTTTACCATGCACAATAAAACAATCTAAATCCATAAATGTATTTAAACATAAAGTTAAAAATTACTATCTTAGTATGTAGTGTATGTATTTGTATATATGTATAAATATATATGTATTTAGGTGTTTGTATATGTATGTATATCTATAAGTATATTGTATATGTTCATGGGTTTTATTTTTATTATTTATTTATTTCGTGATAAATTATTTATTATTAATTTACTAATATACCGTTATTGTATAATTAAGTATAAGTAATATTTGCACCACGCCTCGCTCTAACAATATGATATTTTCATTTTTCTATTTGGTTGCCTGGAAGAGATCACTTAATGTGATAAGGCCGCCTTTTCACATTTTGATGTATTTGTTTCGTCATATTCCAAATTTGGTGTGTAATAAAGTTTATTTTATTTTATTTTATTTTTAAATTTTAGTGTATTATATAAATGCAAACAAAAATACGTATTATTCAAGAACCAGCCCAGTAATTGAATCAAAGCAATCTGTAGAGCAAGCGGGTGTGTGGCACAGTTTGAAAGAGCACGAAGTAAGCGATGTTTATATAGATGTCATCAAAAGTATATATTACAGTAATACGGCCAGAATAACTGACCGAAATTTTCTATCGAGAGGCGTGAGACAGGGTGATCCGTTATCGCCGACTATTTTCATAGCCATACTATAAGTTATCTTCAACAAGTTAAACTGGAAAAATCTTGAAATAAATGTTGACAGAACCTTTTTAAATCACTTAAGATTTGCTGACAATGTATAGTTTTTAACAAAGAATAGTTTATATTTACAACTTATGTTGGAAAGCTTAGAATCAGCTAGTGCCAATGTAGGACTAAAAATTAATGCAAAAAAGTCCAAATTAATAACAAATAGCATCGAACAATCACTAAAAGTTAACGGTAATCCTTTGGAATACGTAAAGGCAACTTCGACTTCAATTTCGACAAAGGAAGCAATAAATCTGAAATTAACGGAAGTGTATTAATTATAATGTTCCAATATCACAGACGAACAAAAAACTTGCAATAAGTTCTGGAACTTAAATGAAATTTTTAAGGAAATAACACGCCAATAAAACTGAAAACAAAAACCATGAACTCTAATCTATTACCGTGCTTGACATATGGCGGTCAAACGTGGAAATTCACCAGCATTGCAAAATGGAAAGTAATCACCTGTCAGCGTGCGTTGAAGAGGAGTATGCTTAATATAAAGAAACTTGAAAGATAAGACACACAAAAATAAGAGCACTGACTAAGCACTGACTAAGTCACGCTAAAAAATTAAAATGATAGTGGACGGGACATGTGGCTAGGCTCATAAACGAAAAATGGTCGTAGAAAATAACCATGTGAAGAGGTCCTACAGGTTATATTAAGGACCTACCTTACCTTGTAAGGGACAAACATGGGATAGTATTATTTGCAGATGATATATCTTTCATTTTTAAAATTAATAGAGGACATAATGAAATTGACAATGTGAACAATGCTCTCTCAAATATTGTCCAATGGTTTAATGTCAATAATTTACTGTTAAATAAGAAGAAAACGAAATGTATTAAATTCACACTACCGAATGTTAAATTTGCCAAAACTATTGTAAAAGGAACTAGATTTAGTAAATACTACAGTTTTTCTGGGCATTATCTTAGATTCAAAACTTCAGTGAGGCCCTCATGTGAACGATTTATCGAACAGACTTTGTTCAGCCGCGTATGCTATCAAAAAGATCCACTACTTAACCGACGTCAATACCGCCAGACTAATTTATTTTAGTTACTTCCACAGCATTATGTCATATGGTATACTATTATGGGGTAATGCTGCTGATATTGATACTATATTTGTTCTTCAGCAACGGGCTGTTCGAGCAATCTACAACATGAGGCCCAGAGATTCTCTTAGGGATAAATTTAAAGAAATTAAAATCATGACGCTTCACAGTAAATATATATTCGAAAATTTAATGTATGTTCATAAAAATATTGATAAATTTAGAATAAATTGTGATGTTTACAATATTAATACGAGGAATAAGTATAAACTTGTTATGCCCGCCACTAGGCTCCATAAAATAAGTAACTCCTTCCCATGTTTTGTCCGTTTCTACAATAAACTGCCGAAAGAAGTATTTGATCTCTCATAAAATAAATTTAAAATTTTTGTTAAACAGCAATTAATTAGTAAATCCGACTATAGTGTAAAGGATTACATTGATGATCAAACGGCATAGAATTAATGAATTGCTCATAAGTTAGAATGACGTTTGTGAAGTGATCACAATAAGTTTAGGGAAACCTGGCTGAGTTTGTTGTGGGCGCTTCTAACCCTGGCCGCGCTTGGAATCCTCGTAACTTTAGTTTTAAGTCGTGGAGTGTGTAGGTTTCAGAGGGGCTCAATTCGATATTTATTATCAAATTGGGCTCATCTGACACTCCTCCGTTCGCTCTATCTGACGTACACATGTGATCATCTTATTGATTCTAAGTGGAAAAGTTATACATAAAATAATAATAATAATAAAAGTAAGAAAAGCAGAGGAAGACCTAATACAAGATGGGAAGAAGACCTACATAAAATTGGAGGATCTAATTGGAGACAAACGGCATTAGATAGAGAAAAGTGGGCATCTTTAGAGGTGGCAATTTACCCGATCTGGGGACCTTGCTAAATAGTTTTTTAATTTTATATATATTTAATTAGAATAGGTAGTTAATTTTGTTTTTTAATAAGCTAGTATTAAAAACCCATTTAAAAAAAAAATGGTTGCCTGTAAAGTGGGTTTTACGGGCGAAAATTTTACGTGACAACGTCTTTTTCTCGGTAGAATATTTATTGATATGATTAATAATTATAATATAAATTGCACAAATTTTAACTATAGAAAATATATTTTGTTTATTAAAACATTGTACATGTGTCAAGTGATACGCGCGGCGGACCGATCATAGTTCGGTGACAGTTGACACATCGTTACGTTACCTTTTTCATATGTGACTCCGAGCCGCAACCTAATTTAAGACGTTGTCACGTCAATAAGAATTGTATATAAAAAAATGTAAAAAAAAATAATAGGTTAACTATCATTTAGTGTAAAGTTCAAATGTAGCAATGATCAACAAAAGGCTTTTTTAATCAATTTTTAATAAGATATATTAACAATAACACCACGGGTTACACCACGTATTGAATTTCTCATACGATCAATAACTAATTCCAGACATCTAGGGAATAGAGTTCACAATGCACTTCAGCTTTATTGTGCAAATTTCAGATATCCTGTCAATGTGCTTACGCTATTGCTTCTGATCATATTAACGTGTCAGATAATATTACTCGTACCGAATAGCGTTGAGTTTCGCCAACTTGTTATACACACATATCTCTTATATATATATATATATATATATATATATATATATATATATATATATATATATATATATATATATATATATATATATATATATATATATATATATATATATATATATATATATATATATATATATATATATATATATATATATATATATATATATATATATATATATATATATATATATATATATATATATATATATAAAATAAATTAATTGATATAGAACCAACTAAAATCTCACGCTTAAATGCATACGTTATAAATCAAATGATCTAACTAAGCCGACTTCTGCTGTCCAATAATTTATATCCAATAAAAATATGCATATTTTATTATTCATATGTGGATATAATAGTATATTTATTACGAAATAGACAAAATTCTTGCCAATTTTAACAAGATTGTAATATGCTGTTTTATTCAATTCTATAGACAATAAATTTTGACTCAGCGAGGGGAGGCATATCGTTAGTAACAGAGAAAGGCCTCAAGAGTACGAGTCGACTCTTGGTACAACGAGCTCGAGGATCTGACGCAGGAGTTTACACATGTGGGCCTAACAACGCTCCTCCTACATCCATCCGTGTACATGTATTATCTGGTGAGATTGTTATTTTTAATTTTAGTACACACCACATATACCTCCTTACACAAATGTATGTGCCTAAGATGAAAGAAGAAAAAAGCTATGGTTCTTTACCAAGTAATTTTCTTTCATATATCTCTTCTATATTTTAATATACTATTTAGAAGCAAGACTCCAAATAAAAATATTTCTGTACAATACATTCATTCAAGTACCAATATTTCCATGAAACGCACCTATACGTAAACGTATACATTTTACCTTTGTTGAATTATCTAGTTCACTGATCTTTTCAAAGAAACAAATCTGCCATTGACAGTACACGTTCATTTAAGTAAAATAACATTATTTAAAGATTTCAATCACATTGACAACACATTCCGAGTGTGATGTAGAAGAATGTATATATTATGTAAGTGGATGGAACTACTCTATATACATATTTTTCGGTATCACGCTGGCTCTTCTTTGAGTTATTTGCTGAATAAAAAACATAATATTATTATAAAAAAAATCTTATTAAGTTTTATAAATTTCAGTGTGTCTTTACAAAAAACTTACTTTAAAAATATAGTTTAGTGTCTCTCTCGTTGAAACAAAAGGATACATCAATAATTTACACAGTTTAAAAATTCATAAGTCTAAGAGTTAAACTGTCTAAAATACATTACACGGTGAAGCTTAAAGCAAAGTTAATTTTGATAACAATTTTCATGTTCATTCTCACTGATGTTCAAAATGAGAGTTACGAACACAAGCTCGAGCACGTCTTTAAAGGCGGTCCTCGGTTATATTAATACCCAGTGTTATTTTATATTCCACTATCGCTTCATCAATTTTATTTGTCAAGTAATCTCTATTGTTGATAGATACTTTATCATGGAACGATCAAAAAAATACAAATGACATGCGACATGTTCATTACCTCAGTTTTTAATGGTTGTTATAAATGCTTACGTTTGTTATTAATATAAAAAGGCTTTCGTGGCGCAGTCGGCAGAGAGATGTGATCTAATTGTAACCTCGACAGCAAAAGGTTGGATTTCCACTAAATTAAATAAACAATGAAACTATAGCGCGGCCTTCACTTCCGCCACTCAATACTTAACAGTGTATTGGAGCGCAATGTGAAGAACAATTTGTATAACACTAAATTCTTCCAACTTACACTGTTAAATAAAAAAACCGTCGAGTAAACGTAATAGTCTACTATGTCGTGAAAGTTAGCATTCTATCGAATAAGATTTTACTACTAAATTTACGGCTACATTTGAAGATATTACGACAAGTGCAAGTATGGCAAAATAGTTTGTAGAACCATTACAAAGAAGTTTTAATTGGAATCTTCGTTATAACTTTGATGGTATCCGAAGTGCCAGCTTGAAAATGTTTGATGAATATAACAATAGAGTATATTGAATGACTATTTTCATTACTGAACATAATATTATATAATAAAATAAATATAGTTAATTAAAAAAGGTCAAATTATTTTTTTTTTAATTTTCAAACTTTTATACTTGTGCTTTAAATTAAAATTACTATAAAGCTTTTTTTAAATATCGATGGAGTTAATTTCTTCACAATGGTACATGTGCTTGAACCTGCTGATTAACAATTTGAGTCTATTATCAGCAAAGCTTTTCGATAATGGAAAGTACGTTCTCTTTGTCAATGATACTATAATTTGCTTCCGGAAAAAGGTTTCTACAAATACAAAACGATGAATACTTATTACAAATCAATATTTATATATATATATATATATATATATATATATATATATATATATATATATATATATATATATATATATATATATATATATATATATATATATATATATATATATATATATATATATATATATATATATATATATATATATATATATATATATATATATATATATATATATATATATATATATATATATATATATATATATATATATATATATATATATATATATATATGTATATATATATATATATATATATATATATATATATATATATATATATATATATATATATATATATATATATATATATATATATATATATATATATATATATATATATATATATATATATATATATATATATATATACTTCATATAAAATTTATATTTGCTTAATTTTATTTAATTAAAGTTATATATTATTTCAGGTGAACATCCGGCAGCGATGCAACAAGGCAGTGCCAAATCATGTCTAGATTTCTCAGTGACAATATATTTTACTTTATTAATTGTTTATTCTGTTTTCCTCTCAGATCATTTACGATTTGGGACTTAGTAAATATAGATAACAATATAAATATTAAGCAAATCATACATAACCGGTTGCTTGTGATGTGATGAAGTCGGCCGTAGGAGTACTTTTAGAGTCGGCTTCATCACTGGCTGATAAAGTTCTAGATAGGAAATTCGTAACTTTTCTCAGAGATAAACAACAAATTTTGGTTTCTGTGAACGAAGTCTCACGTATTGAAATAATCTGGCAGATATGGCTGAAGACCTGATTAAATTATCAACTTTTATATAGTAGACATCATCATCTACATTTAGCTTTATATCTGAAGTTTTATCTGTCACCAGTGAAATTTGTTTATGTATGTTGATACTTTTTTCATAATATTTTAACGCGATTTACTCGGTTTTTGTACCTTTAAAGCTTTACAAACGATTTTGACGGCCGTCAACATTTTAAGTAATAGTATATTAATATGCCGCAGTGAATGGCGTTTTTTGACGCACAAAGCTTTAGATATATTCAAAAACGGTGGACGTATCTCTACATCAAACAGTGTGTCACAATATGGTTAAGCTATTGTAATAAAATTTTATATGTCGGTTTCATTTAAATTGTATTTGATAACTTTATTAATGAAATTCAAAAATCTGAAAATGTTGTAAATATATATAAAATAACTTTATTTAGACATATAATTGATAATAATTTATAGTTATATATATATATATATATATATATATATATATATATATATATATATATATATATATATATATATATATATATATATATATATATATATATATATATATATATATATATATATATATATATATATATATATATATATATATATATATATATATATATATATATATATATATATATATATATATATATATATATATATATATATATATATATATATATATATATATATATATATATATATATATATATATGTATAAGTAATAAGTCCTTGTATAAATTTTTTATAAATTTTTTTCTCCTTGCATTACAAGGAATCCTTGTACAAATTTTAAATATACTAGTGTTTTCAGCTTCTTATACATTTTTTGTCAAGAAACTGTTCAATAATATTATTAAATAGTAGTTATTTTAAATGGTCAAAGTTATAACTAACTTATTTTTTGTAAATTTCTGTGACTTATTTTTAGAAAAATGGTACAATATCTAATGCTAAATTCATTATTTTATAATTAATAGTTATTTATGAGTCTAAGCAATGATAAAATATTATTCAGGATTTATTTTTATTGCCCTATAAGCACTTGTGTAGTATCCAGGGCAAGAAGACTAAAATAATTAAATGTCCCCGCATAAGAATTGTATCCAAAAATTATGCCCTGCTGCTGCGCCAAGGTAGCTCTTATGTATCTGACTCATTTTATTATTTGTTGACGTGTTCTAATCGTGGAAAATTGGAAACACGACGACAAAATGTAAAGTAAACAATCTTCATTTTTAAGGATATTGTAATTAGGGAATTTCGCGAAACATCTCAACGTCGACGGCTGATAATAAATTGGCAAAAAAGGAAAACGCGTTAACGAACAGAGATGAGCGAAAGCCGATAAATCACAATCCAATTACTATGAAGTAATGAGTGAATGAATAATGTTTTTTATTTACACCTATTTTTTTTTTAATTTCTGAAAATGTTGCTTGGTAATAAAGAAAACTGTTAATTTATACTAACAATTTTTAATACAAAGTTATCTTTTATTATTATTTTGATAAAGTGTTTTGATAAGGTGCGGTACAGTGGTTTTAAAATGGTGTCCCGTGTTATGTTTTTTATTTAACTTTACACTATATAGGAAGTCGGGTAAAGAAAAATTAATGTTAAGACTCTCTGATCTCCTATACTCCTTTTACTAAGTTGACTGACAGAACTCAACGCTGCATTTCCTGTTACTATTTTCCCTTTATATTTTTTAAAGTAAGATATGTATATTTAATTTAAGCGTTTCAAGTAAAATTAGACAAAATTCTAGTAAATTTTGTCAATTAATAAAAAATTATTACAAAAATGTCTCTTCTATAAATAATTGTATAAAACTTTTATTTTAAAGAAAATGTAAATAATCACAAAATAGAAATCTTTTATAAAGTTATTTGAGTTTTCTTTATAACCTTTCTGCCAACATAAGAACATCTCGCGGGATACGACTTCAGTCATTATGTAAATTATATTTCACCTCGCAGCATTAACGAAGTCGTAATTCAAAAAAAAGTAACTTAAAAGAAAATATAATTTTCTGTTACCTTCAACAAAAAGGAGAGTATAATAATAAGTATAATTTATAAAACAGTCGTAAAGGATCACGAAGGTCACGGCGCAGAGGTGCAGGCTTCTGCTTGCAAGCGAAGGGGTTTGTGGATTCTATTTCCACTCAGGAATAAGGGATTGTCTCATTTCCACTACCTTCGCACTTCCACTACTCAACATACAATATACTAAAAGGCGGAAAGCAGAGAACGAACTTTCTTAATACTAAAATCTTATAGCGGTAGATAAGTTTCAAATTTGATAAATAATTACAAATATTGTTTTTCATAAAAAAAATAACAAATAAATTATGTGCCGCTCCTCTATTAGCAGCTATTTAATATTTCATAAAATATATGCACGAGGATATATCATAGAGGACCGTCGTGGCGCAGAGGCGTAAGCGTCTGCCTGTAAACGCGACGGTTACTGGGTTCGATCCCCAGTCGGAGAAAATGGATTTTTCTATTTCCATTTTCTTCGCTCTGGCAAACTAGGCAAAGCGCGGCGTTGAGTTCCGCTACTCAACACGCAATGCCTCAAAAACGGCGGAAAGCGGGGACGGAGAAAGCAGGGGCTAAGCAACGGAGTGTCTTAACACTAGGTTCCCACGGTCCCTGCAGGTTCCTCTGCCTACCCTGCCTTGTGCGGGATAAAGCGTGAAGCTAAAAAAAAAAAAAAAAAAAAAAAGATATATCATATTAGATCTTAGAATTGATAATTTCATGTAATCATCAAGCGTATTGTGAAATATTCGTATTTTGTGGTATGGTACGTTAGAACACAATGATTTAAATTTTTGTGTGTGTTGACATGTTCATTTAAATGTAATTTAATTTCAAAAACCATTTTTAATGCAAGTTCCAATATATGCATCTAATTTTTACGTCATATTTTTTAGTTATTAAATTCTAAAAATTAAGTCGTTATTTTTGACTAAAAACAACATTTATATAAAGTCAAATGTCGATATCAAAATCATAAATGATAAATGATAGGATATGTTACTCTCAAATACATATACAAGTACGTCTTGTCAAACTTGAATTAGCCCCGGAAAGTATTAATAATAGTATCATGGATATAAAGTGTAAATTTTAATTAACGATATTATTTTCAAAAAGGAGCAAAATAATAACAATGTAACTTAATGAGAAATTTCCTGTTCATTTTCCTTTCTATATAAATTGACAATTCCTTAAAAAAATATTTCAACATTTTTAAAGAAACTTATAACGTAAAAAATCAGAATTTAACTCTTAATAGATAAAAATTAAATTGTTTTCGGTCTAAATAGGATTCTCTTAAAATGTAAGTCTTAAAATGTAAGTTCCTGTTAAATATATAAAGGTACATAAGCAATTAATTACGCGTTGCTTAAGCGAACATTTTCCTTAATGAGGTTCCAATTAATCTATTCTATAAATTTTGCTAATTAATACTTTCATTTTATAAAACAAAATATGTATTTATAACTTGTGAATATTTTAAATTTAATTCAAATTCGGAGCGCGGTGGAGAACTTTAAAAAAAATATAATTTAATTATAAAATAATTTTTAATTAGCAATCAGCTTCTTAAACTACCTTGAATAGACTAATTCTTAATATTCATTTAATATTCTACGAGAATTCTATACATTTGTTTCTCATTCTCAGAAAATTCTGTGAAGGAATTCAGTTCCGATTTTTGAAAATAACACATAAGGATATTATATATATGATTTTCTGATTTTCACTTATTTTACTTTATATTAATTTTTTTTATATTAGAGGAAGGCAAACGTGCAAGAGGGTCACCTGATGTTAAGTGATTACCTCCGTCCATAGACACCTATGAAGCCCAAGGTTTCAGGGGCGCGTCGCCTGCCTTTTATGTTGTATCACCACCTCTCTTCTTATATTGTTATGTGTTTAAATTAAAATTTTAATTTTCTGATTTTCACTCATTTTTTAATTTTCTGATTTTCACTTATTTCACTTGTCTTTAACGTGTGCGCGAAAAGTTTTAAGTCAATAACATCAATGGCCTTTATATTAATTGGTTTCAAAGTATGTATAACAATTAGGTACTAAGTTGTAGGTATATTAATTAGTTTCAAGAACATGTATTTTAGGTAACTTAATTAAAGATTTGGAATTGAAATTTCAATTTGGAATTGAATGTATTTCAATTGCGGAAAATTCCTAATCTACTTAATGCATACCAGATTAAGTTCAAATGTTGAATTCGCTATTATTTCAGTAATATGTGACATTTTATTTTTATATTGTTTTTGTTCAAATTTAAGTTCATTAATTAAATTTTCATACTTAATACTATCATTATTATCTAGATTTCCAGTAATTATTTTAATTATTGATCCTATGGGGTTGATTAAGCCCCGTTTAATACTTACAATTGGAGAAATTTGTTCTAATTTCGTTATTGTTCGAGCCTCTCTGATCGGCCGGCGCCGGCGGCGATCCGAGACTATTAGCAGGGGCATAGCGGATGTCCAGTGATTATTACGATCGCTCTCTTACCATCCAGCAGCCACCGGCAAAGCAGGTCTGGGATTACATTAGCAGATTCACGAACTGAGCCACCTTTTTTATCTTTGGAGTTCGTTTAATATTTCTTAATGACATTTTAATGCCGCGATCATTAGACAGTATGACAGGAAGAAAGTTTTTTTTAAGACTTGTGCTTTTACGTATCGAGCTTTGTCTTTTACTTTTGCTTTTGTTAGTGCTTGTAACAAATATTGCATCTCCTGGCTTTATTTTAATTTTTTTTATGTTTTTTAAGGCAAACGTGCAAGAGGGTCATCTGATGTTAAGTGATCACCTCCGCCAATAGACACTTATGAAGCCCAAGGTTTCAGGGGTGCGTCGCCTGCCTTTCATTTTGTATCACCACCTCTCTTCTTATATTATTATATGTTTAAATTAAAATTTAGTTATTTTCATATGTTCTTTAATTAATTATTGCATGTATAGCTTTTTAAAGTCAACATTGAAAGTATTTCTAGCTTCTGTGTGTCCAAATAAAACTTCAAAAGGATCTATTTCTGTTATGTTGTATTTATGTTCATATATTGCTATTCTATATTTTTTTATAATTGTGGAATGAAATCTTTCTCTACGTCCAATAGAATATGGATTATTCGTTGTACGTATGTGAATTTCTATTTTGTACATTGATAAGAACTCTTAAAAAATCTTTATTAAATTCAATACTTTGATTGGCAATTATTTCAAGGGGTAAACCGTAAAATAAAAATTATTTGATTAATGATCTAACTATTTTGGGTGCTGTTCTATCAGGAATTTCAAAAGCTTGACCTAATTTACTAAACAAATCAACTATTGTTAAATAAAAATTTCTTCTATATAGATAATATAGAGAAAATATTTAACAGTCCGTACTATAGCAAAGAGTTCTTTCTCTATTGTTTATAGTATCTGGAAAGCTAAATAAAAAAAGAACAAAATCCCGCTGAGTTTCTTGCGCCGGTTCTTCTCAGATCTATGACATTAACTTCAGCGAACTGGTGGTAAATTACATTATTTGACGTTCAAAGAATAAAGCATGTAACGAATTTTAGTATTAATTAATGTTCGAATAACTTAGGTATTGAGTTTATCACTTCCAATGTGTGTCTGCTAGGGTCAAGGTTATTGGAAGTTCTTTATATCTTTGGAAGGATTCAATATATTTTTATCACTTAAAGATATAGTTTGCTTTTTCTTAAGTCAAGCTGTCATTGGTTGTTTATATTAGAAGGGCTGATGACATCAAACCGTTCATGGTATTTAAAATAATTAAAGTATTCGGCAGCTTACTAGGACTAATAAAGTTTCTTAAGTTTCCAGTATCCATAAGGAGGTTAGCCATTAATTTTGGAAGTTGCTGAGTGTTTCAATTTTGTTGTTGATGGGGTTTAAACAATAAAGTTGTTGAAAGGGATGAGGGTTTGGTTATATTGTGTTAAAGGACAGCTTCATAAAGTTTTTCACTAAATAAATAATAGAGGATATAGCTGTACTGGGATGAAGTTGAGAATATATATAATTTATTAATTAAATATTAATATTATTAAGCAATATCTTTAATTTATTTATTTAAAATGTACTCTAATATGAACTACAAATGTACATAGCAACCTAAAATATAGGTCGTCTCTAAGTAGTATACGATTTACGTCAAAGTCCTTTCTATTTGATCAGGCCCAACACCGAGGTTCGATTTGGCAAACTTCATAAGATCGTTTGTTTGTAATGAAATCGGGATTAAAGGGAATGTATTTACGTTTGCTAAGAGAAGTGCACAGAATAAGCAGTTCAAACAGCTAATCACTTATAAATTTACTGTAGTAAATCTGTCTTTAAAATTTAAACGTGATTTGTGTCTCGCGTTTTTTTATGATTACAATTATTATGATTTTCAGTATAAAATTTATGCTTAATGACTATCAATGATAAAATTTTAAGGTTATAATTCTCTGAGAAGAAATTTATTCTACAAAGTAATATTTTTAAGAGGAGCGATAAGCACGAGTACCAATTACTGATTCGTTTGATCATGTTGAGATTTTATTAAGAGCTTCGAAAAATATATAAATTTGCCAGACTTAATCCTAAGTTCATATTGAAAAATTAGGTAGGAGTGCTGTAGTTTTTTTTTAAATCTAACTCCATTTAGAAATGTGAGAAAAACTATAAAAATTAAAGTAACTTCTTCTTAACAAGTATCATTGGACGTTATGAGCTTTAAGAGATTAATTGATGAAATACAATTAATAAAGTTTACACGGACAAAGACAAGGGAATCAATTACTTATGTATTAAAAGTTTAATGTATAAAAAAAATGTATAAAAAAACTTTTGAACCAAAAACTGCATAGTTTTGTCAAGATATTGTAAATATATTGAGTCTTTTTTTAAATATAAATTTATACATAAAGGTGCTATTTACTAGTTATTGACTGTTTCACGCTCACCTTTTTGGTCGTTAGCAGTGAGTAAAAGTTAACGATATTACAACGACGTGGCTGGAACTAACTGCTGGCATCTTGCAATGTGGCATTTTTCTCCACTTGCTTTTAAGGTTCCGTACCTAAATGTAAAAACGGGACACTGTTACTATGCCTTCGCTGTTTATCTGTCTCCAGGATCTCATAAGCCGTGATAATTACAAAACTGAAATTTTCACAAACGATGTATGTCCGTTGTCGCTATAACAACAAATAATAAAAATTAAAAAAACATATTTTTTTGCTCAATATTAAAAACGATAATAGGTAGACGCTTCTATTTTTTACAGAATATTCATTTGTATATTACTTTTTAAAATAAATACCTACATAACAATAAAGGTTAATCATTCGTGAACGGTAGCTCCAATAGACAACACGCTCTGTACGCAAGTGATATTAGAGTACCCTCAATATGAATTTGTGTGATAAATGTTCTAAAAATATTACAAAACGAAGTCCTGGATTAGAATGTAGCAAATGTGAGAAAGTGGTTCATAGTAATACTTCATGCTCAGGTCTTACCAACAAACAAATTGCTGCACTACGTGCTGCTGAAAATTTGGACTGGACATGCCAAGAATGTCATAACTCTTCCTTTAGGCGTAGCTCCTTTTTCATACCGGAGGAGAACGAAGACGAAGAAACGTCTCAAGATTCAGCGGAAGTTTCCAAGAACGTCAAACAACTTTTGAAAGAAATGACAAAGGAAATGGAAAAAGCTATACAACGGGAGATGAAGGATTTTATGAAATCATTACAATATCAGAGCGATAAAATGGATGAAATAATGGAAAATATTGAGTTTTGTAAGCAATCAATTCAAGAATTAAAAAGAAAAAATACAGAATTAATGAATAAAAATTCTAATTTAGAAACTAGAATTAACGCTTTAGAGCAACGTCAACATGAAATAGAACAACAGAAATTAAATAATCAGCTAGAAGTTTTTAATATTCCGACCTCTGATGATAAAGAAATTAAGATTATAGCCGAAAACATTGCAAAAAAATTACATATGCCATGCGAGGATATTGTTAGTGTACAGGTAAATAGTTCAACACGAAAAGAGAACACCGGAACAATTCAAATAAAAATTAAAAATACTGAAACCCTTCATAAATGGTTGTCTGTATCTAAATCTACAAAAATTTTAGTTAAAGATATAATAGTCAACGAAAGTGAAAAATCATGTAGTAAAACTGTGTTCTTGAAAGAGTCTCTTACGCCCTACAATAAAAAATTGCTATGGAATGCAAAACAGAAATTAAAAGACGTTTACAAGTTTATATGGTGTAAAAGAGGAATAATTCGTGTAAGAAAAAACAGCGACTCCGAGCAAATCATACTGAGATCACTAGAAGATATCAATAAGCTTATATAAGTAGATTAGTCATTTCTTTGGTTATTCATCATTCTATCTTTGTAATAGTTTTGTTAAATTGTGCCTAAATGGATGAAATCAACGAGGAGGTAACTGAAATTTATAATTGTGCAAATTTGTATGATTTTATAAAGAATATACCTAATAATAATACTATAACCTTGTCTTGTGTTCATGTAAATATAAGGTCCTTGATTAAAAATTTCTCAGCCTTAGAACAAAGCATTTATATGTGTAATAAAGTTCTGGACATCATAGTTGTAACTGAAGCTAACATTACTGACTCAATAAGTAATATGTATAATTTAGAAGGGTATGAAATGCACACAGCGTTGCGTAAAGCGAGAAAAGGCGGTGGAATTATTATCTATGTAAATAAAAAAATTAAAACTACTATAATCAAATCACAAACAAATAACTTTGAATGTATACTAGCTAAAATTAAAACACCAAACAATTTTACTACAACACTGTGTGCAATCTATCGTCCACCTAACTACAGCAAACACTCATTTATAAATGAACTTGAACAACTTCTGAAGAGTTTCCATTGTAAAAACGATTTGCTCATAATAGGTGATGTAAATATAGATTTAAGATCAGATATTCCTGTAAAACATAACTATATAAATATGATGTCTAGCCTAGGTCTAGTGTGCGGGATCTCAGATTACACGCGAATTGAATTATGTAATAATAAAATTTGTAAATCATGTATTGACCACATATTTATCAAATCCCGTTCACTAGATCTATACACAGCAGCGCTCGACACTGTACTAGCGGACCATCGAATGATTGCATTGGCCTGCGTCGACGCAACGCCTATACAGGATGATCGAATAAAATATAAAATATTAATTAATAATAACCGTCTAAACAATCTTTTCAACGATATTAACTGGACATCTGTGGAATCTTTGAAATGTCCTTTAGAAATATATGAATTAATTAAAAATAAATTTAATAATTGTTATAACGAATCAAAAGTAAAAATCAAAATCAAAACTAATCTTAGGCGTATAAATAATAATTGGATAAATGAAAGTATAATTAAGGCATGTAAATTCAGAGATAACCTATTCAAAAAATGGAAAAAAGATGTTCACAATATGATATTAAAACTTCAATATAATAAAGCAAGAAATTATGCAAATAAAAAAATTAATTACTTTAAAAATAAATACTATAAAAAAGAAATACATAAACATAGAAAAGATTATAGACAATTGTGGCAGTTATTAAATTCACTAACGGGTAGAATAAAAAAAAGCGTAGATAGAATAATATTACAATCTTTTAACAAAAAATCAAGTTCAATTCAAGATATAACTAATCAATTCGCAAAATCTTTTGATAAAGGCGTAAAAAATATAATTCCTTCGTGCAAGATTCCACTACTAAACATAAATAATTATAAAAAACCAGTAAATGTCACGTGTAGATTTGTTAAAGCTAACGAATATGAAGTATCAAAAATCATAAAGTCACTTAACATCAATAAAACGGCTGGAATAGATAATATTAGAGCGGTTGATATTAAAAAAATATATGAAACATTTACTTCTGTTCTTGTAAAGTTTATTAATAATAGTGTCATATCAGGACTCTATCCTAAAGATTTAAAATCGGGCATTGTAAGACCTATATTAAAACGAGGAGATGGTAATAAATTTGAAAACTATAGACCAATAACTATTCTTCCCATAATCGATAAAATTATGGAAAAGTTCATCAGCCAACAAATATACACATTTTATAAAAAAAATAATATATTATATAATAATCAATTCGGTTTTCAGCCCAAGAAAAGTACCACACAACTACTATCAACGTTTACAAATTCCGTTAATAAACATTTAAACGATAAAAAACACGTTTTAGTAGTTTTTGTTGACTATACGAAAGCTTTTGATACATTGCGACACAATACACTACTTGAGAAATTGGAAGACAACGGTATTAGAGGCCCACTGTTAAACTGGTGCCGTAATTATCTAACTGACAGAACGTACCGAATTAAAATTTCTGACACTATTAGTGATGAGATACAAGTGACAGAAGGAACAGCCCAGGGTTCAGTATTAGGACCCCTTCACTATATAACATATGTTAACGACCTCGGAAACGCCATCAGGCAATGCGAAATGTACCAATTCGCTGATGATACATGTCTCTTATCAGCTCATCATGATATAAAAGAAGCAACAAAACAAATACAACACGATTTTAATCAATTGGCGAAATGGTCTCATGACGTTGGTCTTGTAATCAATCAAGAAAAAACAAAAGCAATGTACATAAGTTCAAGTCACAACAGATACACTGGAAATATAAAAATTATTGCTCATAGTCATCAATGCTTTCATAAACCATACGCTGATTCCTGCAACTGTTCTTGCATTGACACAGTTAAAAGTCAACGCTATCTTGGAGTCATCATTGATAGTAATTTGAATTGGAAGGGTCATATCAACAGTTTATGCGACAAATTAAGAGCCCTATTAGCTAAATTAACAATAATTAAAACGAAAATTCCCCTTTCAATTTTATTAATGCTATACAGATCTCTTGGTGAATCAATAATATCATACGGACTAAGTAGCTATGGCCTAACCTTTAAAACAAACATCGATCGTATTTACAACCTTCAACTAAGATTATTAAAAACTATTGTACCTAAAAAAGTTAAAAACCAATTTCGAAACGACCCTAGCCAGTTATTTAATTTCTGCAAAGTAATGCCAATATCTACTAAAATTAAATATTCAATATTATCAGAACAATACTTAAATTCAAAATTACAAATAAAAAAATGTCATAATAAATTTACTAGAAACATTATAAATCAAACTTTGGAGATCCCCAGATATTCAAATTTTTACGGTAAACGAGTTCTGGAATATATTGTTCCTACCTTATTAAATAACTTACCTGGAAATATTAAACAAAAAATAACTCATAAAAATTATAAAACTGTACTTAAAAAATACTTTCTAGATCATCCTGTATAGGACAGCAAAACAGCGTCAAACTTGTTTTTATATAAAAATTAAAATCAAGTTACCCACATATATATGATAAGTTTATTTTGTTATTCGTTGTACAAATCTTCTTTGTGCAAAATATTATAACATCTGTATTGTGTGTGTTTTGTCTTTTGTAAACTTTTATTATTATTATTATTAACTACTGTTTAAGAATCGTCAGAGCACAGTAAAACCGACTGTGGTTTTTGCTGCACTGATTATATGAGATATTTGTTATTTTTTTTGCTTAGTAAATAAATAAAAAAAAAAAAGAGAAGAAGAAATAATTTAGCTTCCGTGGATTCACCGTGCCGGTGCCGGGCCCATCGTGTTGTAGGAAGAGGAGCTCCGAGCAGCGCTTGGGACTTGCGACCCAAGTGTAGGTTTAAAGTAAGTTTCTGTCCGAGCTCCTCCCGCTACCTAAACAAATTTTGAATTATTCCCATTCAAGTAACGTAATTTTAAACAATTTTTATAAATTTTAATTCCTGTTGGTCTAAAATCATGAAAAAGTACAGAACCCTTGGTGCGCGAGTACTACTCGCACTTCATAGATTTTCTTATTTGTTGGTAACATATCAAAAGTCATTTCTTCTCCTTATCATTTATATAAATGTAAATTGTACATAGCTGGTAAAATAATATTTTATTTAAAATAATAAAATAATATCAAAAATAGTATATAAAAGTTATATAAAATATCAATCTGTTTTGATACAAATCATCTTGTTAACTGAAAGCTTTAAAGACGCCAGTAAATGTGAGAAGCAAATACGGTATATTGGACAAATTTAGAACACCCAACATAGTATTCAAAATTAAAATTCATTTTTTTTTGTTTCAGGAACCGTGGAAACTAGTGTTAATATACTCCGTTGCTTAGTCTCTGCTTTCTCGGTCCCCACTTTTCGCCTTTTTTCGAGACATTGCGCGTTGAGCGGCGGAACTCAACGCTGCGCTTTGCCTAGTTTCCAGAGCGAAGAAAATAGCAATAGAAAAATCCATCTTCCCCGAGTGGGGATCGAACCCACAAAATATCGTGACAGGCGGACGCTTACGCCTCTGCGCCACAACGGTCCAAATTCGTTATTATCCCAAAAGACGACCATTCAAAATCTTTAGGCTATAATGTAGGTCTATTTCAGGGTTGTTGTTATTAAACACAAGAAAAAATGGGGTTACCCGTTTAAGATCAATAACAAATACACGGAATCCATTCTTGCTTTTGTGGACGATCTTACGTTACTGACTATGAACCCAAAGCAATGCCAACTTCTATTGGATGAAGTAGACGAGTTTTGTGCGAGGTCTAAAGGAATGAGGACAAAACCTAGTGAGTGTCACAGTTTATGTCTGGAAAGACGAAACACAAAATATACCTCATACGATCCGAGACCTAAAATTGGCAGTGAAAGCATTGCTGTAGTTTTTTCCAAGGCGGCATATTTTAAATTTCTCGTTAAGAAAATAGATTACAAAAGCCAAACTCTATCTTTAGATGTACTAGTCGACAGTTTTATGACGGATTATGAAAAGGTAGACCATCAACCTATAAATAATGTCAAAAACGATAATTTTCTAACATCACATCTGAATTGGCCTTTTCTCGTATATGATTTTAACAAAACCCTTTTGGCTAAGTTATATGCAAGCGTCATAATGATACTGAAGTTTTGGCTTGGGCTAGCGTGTTTGGCCGTTTCAACCTTATTTAGGGACAAAATTAGTTTTGGGTTGAGATTAAAGAAACGATTTGAGCTCTATAAACATCTAAGAGTTGCCAAAATACATATTCTGGGAAAGTCACATAAAGCAGTAAGTTTCCCAGAGCTCGAGTCAATACTTCAATTAAATAAACAATTTATGGTAGGATCACAATCAAGTAGAGTAGGTTAAAGAGGAAAGTTCAAGACATAGACATAAGATCTTTTATTCGGCATGACGAGAATGATGGGTATAAGGTGCACGCAATGAGCTTAGAAATGGAAAACAAGTGGCTAACTCTGGGAGAATTCTGTATCCTTTTAGCTTTTAAATGGCGCACCCTAATTCAGGACTGGTCTCCAGCACTATTAAAATTCTATCTGAATACGTTCTAAATTACTCTTACAGATCAAAGTAATTTAGTAAGATGGGGTAAAGCTACCGATAAATCTTGCTACATCTGTAAAGAGGCAGTGGGGACAGCTAAACATATGCTGGTGGGGTGTAGGGTACTCTTGGAAAGTGGTCAATGACAAGGTACTAGAAATCATACGTGAAGCCGTTAGTCTTTCAGTACCAAGAGCATAGAGAAACATAACAACCAGCAAACGTTTAATAGAGTTTGTGAAAGAAGATTCTCTTAAAAAACACACGCAAAACCCTTTCTTACTATTAGATCCAGCTCCTGAATAAACTCGTTTGATGGACACTTGTGAGATGTTTCTCACAAAACAATATAGAATCCCTGAGGACATTGGTGTTTCATCGTCCAGACAGGATATTTTTCTTCATTCTCGAAGCTTAAAACGCGTAGGACTTACAGTTCCGTGGGAACCATATATCCCTAAAAGTCATAACTTTAAGCTTAACAAGTATTTCGAGCTTATTAACGAAAAGACCAGGAATGACTTTAGAGTAGATTTAAATGCGGTTGAAGTAGGAGCCAGAGATATAACAGCGAAATCTCTCTATAGCTTGCCAAAAAATCTCGACCTGTCTGGAACTATTACTAATACATTTCAAAGGCTGCATTAGCGGAATTATTTCGAATTTGGTTAGGTAGTGGGAGGAGCTCCGACAATGAAGGTGAGCGTTAATGCATTTTAAACAAACACTTGTGTCGCAAGACCCAAGCGCTGATCGGAGCTCCTCTTCCTACAACACGATGGGCCCGGCACCCGCTCGGTGAATCCAAGGAATGCTAAGCAGTTTCTTCTCTCTCAGCCGTAGCTTTAGTTCAAGGTAACAATGAATGTAAAAAAATATTGTAAAGATAAGAGTTGTTTACGTTTAATACTAATTCTATATATTTACAATAATATAATTTATATTTATTATAAAAACACACACATACAGTAGAAATCTAAAAGGGTGGCGATCAAGTATCTATAATATTAAATAGATTACAAGTAAAAAAAAGATTAAAAAAATCCATATAAATTCTTCAGAAAATCTCGATGAAGCAGCCATGAAGCCATTTATATTCTTGAACTACTTGAAATGGAAACAATGGAAAAAAAGGAATAATTTTTGTTTTCGTAACAGGCAGTCCGTGGCGTGAAGCGCATCGTCACGTCCGAAGCAACAGCTTTCATGTCGGTTAGCAGAAATTAAATCGCACAATCAGAAAACTCGGACTTATTTTGATTAATTAAAATGTAAAGTATAATTTTAATAAAAGCTTTTATGTTGTTTCGTTTATATATATTATTTTCTTTACTGAGTAATTAAATTAAGTGCGATAACAGTATTATTTTTTAAGTCAGCAAAATAGCCTGAAGGAATGTCACTATGTCGCGAAATAAAAAAATATAACTAATATATTCTTACACATTCTTTAAATAAAAAGCTGAACTTGAACTAGATACAACATAATATAAGTGAATTTAATATGTTTTTCAGCTTTCATAAAATTATTGAGATAAAAATCTGACATGGAAAAACGTAGAAAAAGCTCTTGTTCATCTTGTTAAATTAAGCATAAAGCTTATATTTTAAATGGAACTTTAAAAGGAAATTGCTCGGTTTTGTTCAACAGTGATTACCGTTTCAAAAGTATAAATATAAATTTTAAAGGGTTTATAGTGAAACATAGTCATAAGTACCTTTATTTCGTAGATTTCACATGAAATACAGCATTCGTGAACAATCCTCGACTTCGCAATTTGGTTGAAATGTTAGTTTTTTGTAACGACGCATTTTGCTTTCATTATACATTATCTATACAACAATAAAACGATGAATACGTCTACACAAAATATTTAATAAATTATAAACATATTAACAATACTAATAAAATGTATGTATGTATTTATTTTTTTAAATATTTATCCTTTTATCAGTTTGTTTCTACATATGTCTCTCGACCTACTGGGCGTATTAGACTAAAGCTTGTTGCGTTGTATGCCTGTTAGGTATGGACAGGAACTAGTGTATCATTGATTTAAAGATTGCAGTACCGTAAAACTAAAGCTAAAGTATAAAAAATAATCGAATGCTCACATAACAGCAATAACTAAACATGAAAAATATTTTCTAGTAACATAGTAGGGAGATAGTTCTATCACCTACACCTCATGTAGAATCATAAGCAATAATAAAACATCTCTTGAGTAAAAGTTGTTTAGCGCAATGGATATTTTGATATCCAAAAAGATTACATTGATTGAAATATAAAGTCTAGACTTAAGTTTAGGGATTTACTAATTTTATAATATAATACTTGTTATAATAAACAATATTACAATACAATGTGATATTTTGATTTCAACATGTATTTAAAGAAACGATATTCTATTGCTAAATTATCAACTCTTAACTAACATCTATAGTTGCTATAAGGTCTGAAAAATATAAATTTGACACCTTAAAGGTAAATGATACGAAGTTAGGAGCTATTTATTACATTAAAATCATTATTCATAGTAGCGGCACCCCAAAACCACAAGCCTCCAAAAAGTTGTTAAGCATTTCGATATATTTTGCTCATAAATAAAAGTCGCGAAAATTTACAATTTACCTTTGTTAAACCACTTAAGCGTTAGCTACATTCGTCTTACCTTTTTTCATTTCCTTTTATTTTTGGTAATACCTTGTGCTTTTAATATTTACGGTACTATAAATCACCATGGCTTACGATTACCTTTAATAATTTCTTTAATTATAATATATATATATATATATATATATATATATATATATATATATATATATATATATATATATATATATATATATATATATATATATATATATATATATATATATATATATATATATATATATATATATATATATATATATATATATAAAACATACATATATACATATACTTAGGAATCTTAACTATTTTCATGTTTACTTACGTCAAGTATTCACAAACCGATTAAACATTTGAATACCATACTAATTTTAAAAGTATTTCCATTTAACATTGTGCATTCTGAAAATTAAAACATTTAAAATTATTGAAACCTCGAAATCAACCTTACCCCATAATTTTTCCCAAAATTGATAAGATCCTTTTTTGTCTTGAATTTAATGCCCATAAACTAAGCAAAGAATGCTTTAGCGAAAGGCCCGATCTTACAGAGGTTAATAATGCAGGTCGTTTTCATTAGACCTTCGCATATTTTATTTCGACCTGCCAGCGACGGTACGCAAATTGGGAGTAACGCCTTAAAATCTCATTAGTCTTATACATGATGATTTAGGGTAGTCATTTTGTAATGCCTAATTAAAGCAACCCAAATGCGTCTGCTGTTCAAAATATATAAGATATTTTAATTTATATTACTAAAATATTTAAATATTCTTGATAGTTTTGTGCCATAAGTTATATTACAACTGTACTAATAAACTTTATTTTACTGCCATTGGCTTATCATTGGTAATTCACTTTCACATCACGTGCCTTCGAGAGTTTCATGTCAGCTCAAACAATTTCATGCAAGTATACTCGTGCCTCGTCTAAATTAGATTTGATGTCATCATTCATTTACGATGCGGACATTAGTTAAAGTTACTACCGCAAGTATAGTTTTAAGTTATGTACGTTATTGTGTTAGTATATTATTTTAACTTTTTTCTTTTTTAATTGAAACTTTATAAAGATGTAGAACAAAAATAATTAAATTGTTTTTGTATCAATACTGTTTACATAGAGTTTGTAATGATAGAAAACGATTTATTATTATAGTACAGTAGTTACAAAAAAAACACAAATTAATAACGCAAAAGTGATTAACCTCTCAATTTACAACACTTATTCCAATTCAACACGCAGATACCTGAAAAATCTCGTTAGAACTTGTAAAGTTAACCCCGTTCATCAGACAAGTCTATGTAGAACTTTTATAATGCTGAAAATAGTTACGATAGTGGCTCACTTCTCCATTCTCTTTGCATGTTTACTGTTAATATATTTTGTTTCAAACTTCACAACAGTTTTCTGAACATGGTCTTGAATTTCTCTTTAGAACACACTAGAGATCTAGAGATAGATATGTAATTTTTTTAAATTTATATTTAGCCTATTTCTAATATATATATTATGTGAATAGTATCATATGTACATAACATTAACAAAAATACACTAAGATACACCCGTCAATAATATATTTTTTTTAATTTTTGGCTTAACGAATCCTTAGGTCCTACTTGTGTTCACATTTCCCCACTTTGTGACAAGATGATAAGTGAAAATTAAACTACAAATACTCGCTTGTATAATTGGATATAACATGGATTGGATATAACTTGTTTCGAATGAGTTTTTCTTACCTTAATTTTACTATTTAAACTAAATGTTTTTACAATACAAAGCTCAATATTCATTCTATTATGTTTATAACAACTGCAATGTAATTTATATTTTACATATTTATTAAATATATATAAGGCGTTTGGAATCAGTAGCTATAATTCAATTAATCCAACCCAGTTACTGTTCAACAATATTATTAGTTTAAAGATAAAAATAATTTTAGAATTTTCAAGAGGCGCCACTGAAAGGGCTTACTTTACAAAAAGCCTTCAGGAAATTTATTGCCATCGCAAATAATCCTGAGTTCAAATTCTTTTAGGAAATATTTTTACGTACAACAAGACGTTCTTATAAGTATTAAGGTGCTTTAAATTTCTAACATATTTCTTCATATTCGTTAGTTTCTTTACATTCAAGTACTTTTGTTATTAAATGAATAAATTAGCAAGTCTGCTATTAGAATACAAATTTATATAAAATAAGCATATATAAGAAACTGAATCTTGTAGTTTGAGCTATATTACTCAGACAATTCATATTTAACCTCGGAAGAAAACTAATTCTTGCTTTCCTACAAGTTGCGACCCTGATTGGTCAAGAGCAGACTTCATCTAGCTTTCGGCAACTTTAATCAGATTGGGAGAGGTTTCCGTTTTTTAACCATTGAGAAAAGTCAGTATTTCTAAGGAACAAAGCCAAATAAAGCTTTTCAATAGTTTTGCTACTGGGCTGCGGAAGGGATGGGCTGCGGAATTTAAACATGAATTTGAATGAGTATATATAATACGAATACCTATAAAATACCTGTAATGGTTAGGGTTTAAAGTACAATAGAATGATTGTAAATTAATTTTAGTAAAAAAATTATATATATCGAGATATAACATATAATTTTATTGCATCGTAAAATTAATTACCTAAAATAAATTTGTCGATTGCTGGTAATTATACACTATAAAATACAATCTATCAAAGAGACCCTATTAATGACAAGAGATTTTCTACTTAATTCATATATGAATATGATTCATATATGAATTCATTTATTTTGATTTTTATTGATTAATGCGAAAAAATTATGTACGTATATGATATTATTCCACCGCTAGCTATGAGAGCTTACTTTCTCTATTCTCGTCCATTTCTTTCATTGTGCTAACTATCTTATAGTTAGTAAATCACTTTCTGCTATCACTGTTGACAATCCATCACAACCATCTATTAGTAATCAAATAGAATAGTGTGGACCGCTGTGTCACCGAATCCACTCGGAGAGAATGGATTTTTTATTTCCATTTTCTTTGCTCTAGCAACTAGGCAAACGCGTCATTCAATTTCGCCACTCAACTCACAATACCTCGAGAAGGCGGAAAGCATGGTTCCCTCTGCTTACCATATGCGGGATAAAGTGTGGAGCTAAAAAAATGATTTAACACCACAGTTTAGTCCACTAACACGTTTAGTCTATTAAATGTAACACCTTGCTCGTTCCTTTGATAAATAAAATATCGACATCTTTCCATAATTTAAGTAGTCTAACAAGTAATACAGTTTTATGAGTTTTCGTATCTGATATGAGCAGGGATATTTGACATCACAGGGAGCAAAGCGGCCGTTATTGTCTTCAATAACAACCGCTTTGCTCCCTGAGGAATCAATAGGCTGCATTCTCGAAACAAATTAGTGGTAAGATAGTTCCAATGGCGTACTCAAATGTAGAAGTCAGCTTTTGGACCCAGAATATAGTAGGTAGTAGCTAGATATGCTTTGTATTGTTTCTAAAAATTGTATAATATTTAAGATTTTATTTTATATATTTATATGTATTATAATTTTTTTTATATCATTTACTCACTTTCACTTTCATATTGGATGCTTAAGTCTTTTTACGGTACGTTTACGTTTTTGCTTGTCTTTTGTATTTCATAAAAATTACTGCTGCATTATAAGTCTTAAAATTTAATAAACAAATAAAATAAATTAAATAAAAAAAAAATGAATAGCCAGTTTGATTTCTATATTTTATAAAACCTAATATTTGTCTCAAAATATACTTTTAGGTTATGGTTAACTGACCTACTAATGGTAATTACCTGGATTTACCGTACTGTATATACACTGAACATATGTTGAACATGGTTGTATGAAAATACAATTTGAAATTATTAATTTTTTTAGGCAATTTACTGGAAAGAATAATACCATTTACAACATTATGAACTTTTATCTGACTCATACATATCCTGCAAGTGTATATATCTTGTAATACTTGTATTTTACTTTCATAAATGAACTATGTGGAGTTTACCATTTGGGAAAGTTTAGCTCACTCTAAGGTAAGCAAATATTTGTTGACAACTTGTAACATTTGTTATTATGAGAAGAAACTGCTTAGCACCCCATCGTTGCGGGTGCTGAGCCCCATCGTGTTGTAGGAAGAAGAGTTCCGATCAGCGCTTAGGACGTGCAACCCAAGTGTAGGTTTAAAGGAGCCCCTTTAAAATGCATTAACGCTCACCTTCACTGTTCAAGCTCCTCCCACTACCTAACTAAATTCAAAATGAATCTACTAATGCTGCCTTTGAAGTACGTTCTAGAAATGTATTATTACGATCTTTTAACAAGTTATAGAGAGATTTCGCTGTTACACCTCTTGCTCCTACTTCAACCGCATATGAATTTACTCTAAACCTATTCCTGATCACTTCGTTAGTAAGCTCGAAATATATAATAAGCTTGAAGTTATGACTTTTAGGGATATATATGATTATAACTGTGAATTCTTCCAGTACTATCTTTAATAATTAAATGAATATTATCATTTATTTCGACATTAAGTTATGATAAGAAGAAAAAGTTTATATTACATTCTAGAGAAATTGTATAAATTTAGCGAAATATCACAATACAGTTAACATAAATAGTAAGTAGATATCAAACTGTATAGTAATATCATATATAATTTTATAAAATTATATTTTTTTGGCAAAATAATAAATATTGATATTTGCCTTTGTGTAGTGTGGTGTTAATTGTATTTAAATGTATATAACGAACGCAACTGCTTATTTTATATTCATTTTATTTCTAATATTCATAAATTTTAAACAGAGAAAAAACATATTTTAGACATACAAAGATCGCACAAAATTACAACTTTTTTTAACTAAATTAAAATATTGTTAGGTACAACAGAAGTGGTTAAAGTTAATTTGAAATGGAAAACACAAACACACATAGATCACAAATTCGACTATATTCGGACATAGATTCCACGTAATTACATTAAATGACATAGATCACTCAATAAGTATACTTCGTACAACTGCCACGACTGACATAAATTCAACGCTTTTATAGTTTTTATCATCTAAAACTACCGCCTTTTGTAAAATTGTTTGAAATAATGACTAAATAAGGTAGAAGGAAGCTAACAATATGCATATTTCATTTGTTAATTTGAAAATTTACGTTCAATTCAGCTGGATAGCGCTTTTCGTTTTGTAGTTATATAGTGACTGCAATGACAATCTTAGACAGGCCCTTGGATTTCAAAGTTATGTTATGTAATAAGTAATTGAAGTTGTATAAAAAAAATAATAAACATATAATACACTGGAGAAACGCTTTGACATTCAATACTATAAAACAAAATTTGCTAAAATTAGAAGTCTACCAAATTTAACACAAAAAAGACGAAAAAATGATTTATTAAATTACTTGAAGCATTTTATGCTGCTAAAAAAGCCTTTTAGCGATATATAATATGCATAGTACGTTTCACAAAAATGTGAAATACTCGACTAAAAGCTCAGTTACTGTTTTAAATGCTAATGTAACTCTTTCTGTCTCGTAGTCGATGGTGCTTAAACAACATAATCAATAAATTTTAAAATTATTTAAAAATATTTTAAAGCCTGAGTATCTTTTTAAATTATCTTAATAAAGAAAGGGTTAAGAAGGGTTAAGTACTTAAAGAGTGAATGAAAATTATATACTTTTCATAGCAAGAACTTCTGATAAGATATATTTAAATATAAATTTTATATATCATTGTTAGATATATTTTCAAACTCAATTTGTATTAATAGCAAAACATATATTTACGTTAGTGCCTAATCGTCCAACAACGAATTAACTTATTTGGTCCAGACCTTATACAGCAAAACTTACTTGGTAACGGATCCTATAATTTATTCTTAACACATATCGGTGTAAATACTTCTACAAATTAAGCTTAGGCTGTAGATTGTAGCTAGACGGTTGAATCGTTAGTACAATTAGAAGAGATTAATAAAAAGTACAGTGTTTTTATTTTTTTTTCTTATTTGAAATATAATGACCATTACAGACACTTGGTCCGTATCCTTTTAAACTTATACCATATGTCCTTACCATAAATATAAATTATATTGATGCTAATATACATAACATATATCTATACACTTTCTTTTTAAGGTAATAATAAACTCACTTTATAGTCACACAATAATGGCAAAAAGTGAGCTGTGATACGAGGTTTACCTTAAATATTAGGGTATGTCCGCTATAGTGGAAGTCATGACCCCTGCTTTCCTGTCTTTCAAGGCCATTTTTAAGTTGTACTCCACAACGCTTTTAATTGATGCGCCCGTCGCATTACGAATTAATCTTATGACTGCATATTTTTTGCACTCGCTGTAGTACGAGCAGCTGTTGCTGTGTCACGATATTGCTACGACCGCATGTGAAATACTATCATGTAGCTGTAGCTTGACCGATTTGCTGTTGATGATTACGATAGCCTTGTGGGCCTTGAGATTCATAAATAATGCTATGCTATGCTTTGCCTAGTTTCCATAGCGAATAAAATAGAAATGGAAAAATCCATCTTTGCCGAGTGGGAATTGAATATACAAACCGTCGCGTTTATAGGTAGACGCTACGCCTCTGCGCCACGACGGCGCCATGTCTAATTCCACTAATAAAAAAAGAAAATGTATGTTGAATTATTATTTCTTTATAAGATTGCTTGATAAATATTACCACTTACCAAAATAATTTCAAAGAAAGATCATGTTTTTAGCCTTTGTGAAATATTATATTTCCTTTTGTTGTTTAAAAATAATACAGATATAATATTTAATTTTGTTTTTCTCTGTACGTTTATAAGTTTGGAATATAATGTATTTAATTTTATCTAATAAGTTATAATATAGTTGTAAACGTCAATACGTTAGTTTGTGTTATGAGTACATAAATTAAATATTATTTTATTATTATGTTGCGTTTAAGTAGAAGTTAAACGTACTGGGTGGCATTAATAATTTATATGTAACTAAATATAAAATCGTTACAAAATTCAACTTTTTTAACAACATATTATATTATTTTTAAGTTCTGGAGAGATAATGGGTGTTGATCAGCGAAATTCAACATCGCGCGTGTCTTATTACTAGGGCGAGGACGTTAAAATATTTACTCACCCTCAGTGAAAATCGAACTCACAGGTGATGTTTACAGTCCTAATACATAGGAAAGATGGCGGTCATTTAAAAACATCACTTATTGAATACAATACTGGTTATAATATTTTGATAAAGCACTGGGTGTCTTGACGTTTTCACCAATATTTTCTATTTTAAATAGTATGTTGCACATACTACTACTGCGCTTATCCTGAGACCGATTCTGTGCCTCTGCATAAACCACGAAGAAGAATATTTTAAGATTCAACTAAAGTGTATAACTGAATCTATAATATAAAAATATGATATATGCTTTTCATATAATGTACATGTATTCCTATATTTGATAAAGTAATAAACACATTACACAAGTATATATGTAAACTCCAAGAAACCATCTTTCTGAACAAGGTTGTATACAAGAAACGACACATTATTTAGTTTTGGGTATTGTAAATCAACATAGCTAAACTCAACACATTCAATCGTTAAGATAAATATGCAAATTTAGTTCTTATGTGCAAATTGTAAGGTTCACTTTGACGTGTACAGTTAATTATATTAAAATATACACAATTATGTAGTTGCATGAGAAATTGTTCTACCGAGTTCTGATTACGGCGCTACGTATCTCATGCGTAGGAAATGACAAAGATATTATATGTGGAAGAGCTTTTGTAGTAAATATTTAACTTTATATGGCTTGCTTGCTTGCTATACTTGCTTAACCTTTAACTATGTAACCAATAGTCGAAATCTGAATTAAAGTATTCTTCCTGAATAAGTGAATTACCCAAGATATAAAAAAAATCAGTAGAAAATCTTGAGATGTTTAAAAAGACTAGTTCTTCAATTTTATATTTTAATAATCACTTAATTTTTTTTTCCAGAGATAATAATAACATTAATTTATGAAAATATATGGGTTCTACTGGAATCATATTTTATTTATATAGTATATGTATAAAAAAAATTAGATAACTTTAGTATTTGAAACTGAAGCCGCAGTAATCGATTTACACCAGAACGATACCTAGTTATGGATATAATATATAATAATTATTATGCATACAATCATTCACTTGGGCCGAACATACGGGAATCTAGTCGAAGTTGTGTAAAAAAATCGTTTTAATGTATTTATTATTGACTTAAATAAATCTCATACTAACTTTTTATTTTAGAACTCAAGTAGTTCAGCAAATAAGAGCTAGATTCGATTAAAAATGATTGCTATTCTATTGACGTTTATTATATTTATGAAACTACTTCGAATTGCGTCACATCATAATTAGTTAGCCTAAATCTATATTTATAAAAAGCATTTTTAATCTTTAAACTCTACAAAAATAACAATTTACCATTTTACAAAGACATATTAATAATAGTTGATTGCGATTTTTTATTCCCCAGTATTACATGTAAATATTCATTTTATAGCATTGCGATTTAAATATATTATACGAAGTCATTTCGTCAAGGACCGTCGTGGTGCACAGGTGCAACGTCTGCCTGTGACGCGACGGTTTCTGGGTTTAATTGCCTTCTATTTCCATTTTTTCGTTCTAGCAACTTGGCAAAGCGCGGCGTTGAGTTCCTCCACTCAACACAACAGCAATGCCTCGAAAAAAGTTGAAAGCGCGGATGGAGGAAGCAGTAAGCAACGGAGTGTCTTAACACTAGGTGCCACGGTTCCTGCAGTTCTCTCTGTCTACTCTGCCACATATGGGAGAAAAGCGTGAAGCTAAAAAAAAAAATTATAAAACAAGCTAGTATCCACGCTATTACTTTATAATTGTAAATGTAGATCGGCGTAGATGAGACACTGTTTCCCGGCCGAAGCTCGCAAAAAAAATATTTGAGATAGTCTTATAGAAATACAAAGGTTAATTTTTCTTACAGTTTCTCTGTCGAAATAATATTTGTTTTGGCTTATTTAAGCAAGTTGAGATCATTTATCTACTTCTTAAGAAGGTAAATAAATATTTTAAGCTTACTTGCAATATACGCGCTACACTAGAGCTTGTCCTAATTAAATCTAGGTCTGCAAGTCAACATAGTTTACCGCGGCAATGTTGAAATGTTTCTTGGTAAAACATTTTAAAATCACAGGGTCAAAATGCAGCAAAGGATAATTCGACCAGGAACAGCATTTGTAAATTTCATAAAGCATATTTTACTTTTTGAGTATAAGATTTTGAACGATGTTTTTTGGACACCATTTTTATTTATTCCTTTCAGTCTTTATATTACTTTATTAATTTTATCACATTTAACGTTAACACTTTCAACAAATGATAAAATAATATCCTACGTATACAGTTACACTCGACTCTGAAGTCACGGATCTTAATACGCGTAGACTTCATTTAATTCATACTTTAATCTCCGGTGAAGTATGGGAGAAACAATATAAACACGTACCAAAAAATATATATTTGCATATTTATCCTATTGAGGAATCTAGTCGTAAATTATTTTCTCTATCATTCTGTATAGTCCATCTTACATAGCTATATTAACTCTGACAATTTATTTTATTTATTATCTATTAAATATTAATTTATTTTAGATCAGCTAAATAAGCACTGAATATCTATTTAGAACTCCTTGAGCCGATCAACAATCAAGGAAATCTCAAGGAAGGCCAGGTGTGTCATTTTTTTTAAGAAAAACTTATATAATCTGTACTTAACGTTTATTTCTATTATTCTGTCGAGAAATTGATAATATGTAAGCTATTTTGTTCCATAACATTGACAATCCGCAATAACTAACTATTTAAAACTTATGGCGGTATTAAAAGGACATATTTTGTCTAAAACTCCTATCTCTAATTACAAATTGTTCTCTTTCGACATCAAAGAGCGGTTACGCAAACAATGATACATTACAGATTCCAATACTTTAATGTAGTTGAGGACAAAATTAATTCCATGAATAATCCCACAAATGATTTATTATTTGACTTTGAGATTTATAGGGTTAAAGGTTGTCTAATCGTTTTTTAACCTAGCAGATGCCTTAATACTAATCACCAATGAAGCTGAGCAGAATCTTATGAATATGTGGTACTCGACGATTCTATGTAGTCTTCAAATGGGTCTACTATCACAAAATAATCTATTCTATCTATAAATATTTAGTAACAATAAATAATTTAGAACTTCGATCAGTTACTAAAATAAAACACTTGTATATAAGTGTGTACAAATGTAAAATAAATTTTAGTACAAATTATATTTGCCCCTAGATATGCCATACGTTATCTCTACAAAAATGGTACATCCCGAAATTATGATGACATCGTAACAGTTCAGGCAAGGGTCGTCCTCCTGGGGGCTCCTTATCATATACTCGTACATACTTGAAAAATGTGCTCTGTTTTTCAGTAATATTTTGTATGACAAATCAGATTTAGCCTTAATTTTGTATTTTTATCAAGGCTTTGAATGTTTTCCGTTATGTGTATAAACGGAGCTCGTCAAAGTAGCTGTAGAGAATATCATATAAAGTAATTTTAAAAATAATGTGTATGTCGGTTTAATAAAATCAACGCCACAGGAGCCAAATACTCAGGCAAGTCTTAATATATAAAATAGTTTTAATTAGAATTTTGAAACAAATTTATGTCCAGTCCATTTATGCCAATGACGTTGTTTTGTTAACTGCTATATTGTTGATATATATCCATCACATTCATATATACCGAGTAATCTGAGGTTATGTAAAATCAAATAAATTCAATTGTAACAATTACTAGCTTGTTGCGAATTTATGTAGCACCAAATGTCTAATTGACAGGACTATATTTATATACATGGATATATACATACCGTCATGTTATGAGTTTACAAGTCCTTAAACACAAAAACATTAAATTAAAAGTTAGTAATTAAAGCACAATAGTTGTAATAAACTGTTGCGAAATAAAGGTGCCGAGAGCGATTTTTTAATCGTTACTTATATTACTTTCTAAAAAGTTCGGTTATAAACACTTTTATAATTTATTCATTACATTACCTTGCAACAAGTTAGCACCCGATAATGTTGGCCAACTTTATAACATAATCACTACATAAAAGAACAATTTCAGTATGAAAATTGAGTTACTAGCTTAGTAATAAATCAGCTGTTTTGCAATTAAAAATGATTAATATTATTAAATTCAATACTTATAGTGTAATAGCTCTTAACTGCTATTTCACTAATTCTTAACATAAGTAGGGGACACTGAGGATACATGATCGCTATAGAAGACTTGGTACACGAGCATTGTGAATTAACAAACCGTATTATATAAAGTAGCATCATTTCGTTGCATCATCAGATTTCGTTGCTGTTAACTTAAAAATATAATAGTCATATCTTATTATTCCGTCGACTTTGCAAATTACGCACGAGTGTTGTATACGGTATGTTTTTGATTTTTATTTCTTATTATGAAATTTATGTATTAGGGATCTGTTGAAATAGAATAATTATAGTTTATATTTCGTATTTTCATAATAGCCAGTAGTGAGTTGCGAAATCTAAGTTGTTTAATTTCTGTATTATTTTTCTCTAACTAGACTATCATTGAGGAGACATGGTACATTCAGATCGAGGAGACTTGATCCGGGGATCAAGTCTCCTAAACTTGATTTACTTTCCAGTTTACACGATAACAAATGAATAGAATATTTTAGTAATTTAAAGCAAGCTTGCCCTTATAGTTTTAGTACACTAGTACGAACATGCTTATGCTTTTGATTTCGTGAATTTTTGCAGATTTAAAATGCCCCAAGTCTTTAAAACTAATGAAGGTAGTAAAAAGCGGGAGAATGATAACAAAGGTGAATTAAAAATTTGCAGTTCATGAGGTCATATATGACTGCAAGTCGCTACGGGGTACAGCTAGGTCATATCAACTGTCAGTAATGACTCTGAAACGTTACGTTAAAATAGAAAAGCTTTAACTGAAGGCAGTCACAAATATGAGCCTGATTATAAATAAGCGCAATATTTTTCCAAAGATGAAGAATTAGATTTATCTACTTAATTAGAAACAACCAGTATACTGCATTACTTGAGAGTTTGAGAAGATTTTCTCTTTGAAACATATACTTTTTAAGGATAAGATTTTTAAAGCAAAGTTTACTGTTCAAAATTGTTCAATTAAGATATATATTTGTATTTTTGCAAAGTTAATAAATCTTTAAAGTTAAGAATTCTATTGTGATTCCTAAATAACTACATTAAGAACACTTGGTACAGTACTATCATAGAGGTTTTTGTTTACTAGTAATTCTATTTGCAATCCTATCTATTTCACGGTTTCATAGCTTATAAATTATTAAATTTCAGACCCATTAGGCAGTTATTTAAAAAAAATAATAAATATTTTAGTTTCTATGAAGGAAAAACAAAAAGGGGGAATCTTCTACAGTTCATAAATAAAAACAAATTTACTTTATGAAGTACTATATACCATTGTCATTTTCGGCAATTGAATAGTCCATTTTAAATAAAATGATATTTTTCAACTTCAATCAATCATTTATGTTGTAAGATGGTTTAAGCATAATGTTAATAAAGAACAAAATATTTTATTTTATATAATAATTTTCATAGACGACCTTACAACTATTACGTTAAGTGAAGGGTAACAATTTTATATCTGAACTGATGCGCTAGCAAAATGTTGCATAATATAATCTTTTGTTTAATATTTTGTCTTTATACTATTTACAAATCCAAATGAAGATCGCTGATATGCATCCCCCAACTATTTTATTTTATAAAATGATTGCCATAGTTTAGCAGGAAATGTGGTGTAACTTACTAGTACATAGTAGATAGCTTCTTTGTATTTTTCGCTTGTAACACGTTTATAAATCTTTATCCATATGTATATCATCTTAGTGCGCAGTATGAAATTATTAATATTTTTTTTAAACGATCTGAAGAATTTAGAGTAAATACTGACAACAAAATGCTTTTATTAAATAAAAAAGGTTACATCACTCAATTACGCAATCTAAATGAACCCTTTCAACTTCAAGGTGGCAACATCGGTTAATTTCCACCAGGAGCCATTAAATATTAAAATCGGAAAGTAATCAAATTGTGATATAATTAATTTTGAGACCGTTACTCAACTCTAAATTAGCTATACAAAAGATAAGAGTCAAATTGCAAATATATACTTAAGTAACTTGAAGGAAGGAAGGTTTTTTTTGTCTAAAAAACTATTCGACTGACAGAAAACGCGAGAATGAAACAGCATAAAGAGCGCGAAAATTAAATTTGACATCTTATATATGTGTATATATATTATAAAAAAATAATTAATCTTTGTTGAACCATTTAAGCGTTTGTTTCATTCGCCTTACCTTCTTTCATTTCATAAAAAATATTTAAATTTACTACCAAATGTTTTACGATTCATCCATGTATAATACTGGATGCGGGCAGCGTCGGACCGGTCGTCTTGGAGATACTTCAGTGTACTTAGCAGTGATAACGATGACGATTTACATTGTTATATTATGAAGTAAGTAAAGTACTAATATTATATTGATGATAAAAAATGTAAGTACGCCAGGTGTCAAAATTGTTAATATATGTATTTAATTACATATCAACACAGACCTAGTCTTATCTTTACTTACGTTTTTGAGGTGACAACGTCTTAAATTAGGTTGCGGCTCGGAGTCACATATGAAAAAGTGTAACGCCCGGTAACGTAACGATGTGTCAACTGTCACCGAACTATGATCGGTCCGCTGCGCGTATCACTTGACACATGTACAATGTTTTAGTAAACAAAATATATTTTCTATAGTTAAAATTTGTGCAATTTATATTATAATTATTAATCATATCAATAAATATTCTACCGAGAAAAAGACGTTGTCACGTGTAATTTTCGCCCGTAAAACCCACTTTACAGGCAACCATTTTTTTATTTACAAATCGAAAAATAAAATCCTATAATTTGCAATTTCAAAATAAAAAAAAACATTTAAAATTATTAAAACCTCGAAATAAGACAAACCCCATAGCCTATAATTGATAAGATATAAGATTCTTTTATGTTTAAAATTTAATACACATAAACTAAGCAAAGGATGCTTTAGCGAAAGGCCCGATCTTAGAGAGGTTAATAATGCAGATCGTTTTCATTAGACCTTCGCATATTTTATTTCGATTTGCCAGTGATGGTACGCAAATTGAGAGTAACCCCTTAAAATCTCATTAGTCTTAAACATGATGATTTAGGGTAGCCATTTTGTATTGCATGATTAAAGTTACACAAAGTAAGTAGTAGTAGTTAAGTAATTTTGATAGGTTTGTGCCATAAGATATACATCCACTGTGATAATAAACTTTATTTTACTACCATTGGCTTATCATTGGTAATTCACTTTCACATCACGTCCCTTCGAGAGTTTCATGTCAACTCAAATGATTTCATGCAAACATGCTCGTGCCTCGTTTAAATGTGGTTTAAAAGTTTGATGTCATTAATTTGGTAATTATAATTTTAAATTTTACCCGTTATGACTTTAAGAACTAGTTATTTTAATTTCTTTTCTTTTGTGGTAGAAAAAAAAAGAAATGGAAACAAATTTTTAATTATAAAATTGAATTTTTATCAACACTATTTAACAACTAATTCTTAGTAGTAAATAATGATTTAATACAGCTTTATAAATTAAGATAGGTATTATTATAATAAAGTTATTAAAATACAAGAAACAAAAAAAATAATTAAGACAATGGTAATTAATAAACGGATTAGCTGAGCAAGATAACTTCCTCTAAGTCAATTTACAACACGAATTCCAATTCAACACGCGGACACATTAAAAATCTCGTTAAAACTTGTAAAGTTCAACCACTGCGCTGTTGTACTTTATCAGACCAGTCTACGTAGAACTTTTGTAACGCTGAAAATAGTTACGACTGTTGCTCACTTCTCACTTATCTTCACATGTTTCGTGCAAATATATTTAGCTTGAAAACATGGAACACTTTTCTAAACATGATCGTGAATTTCTTTTTTAAGCATATTACAAATCTAGAGATTATATTTAAATATATTGTTAATATTTACTATTTGCAGGATACATTTGTGTATACACTATCATTTTGAGACCAATATAGTTTTAGCGTAAATAAAGCGTGATGCTATAGTTTAACGAATTTCTTATATTTATATACATAACAAAACACTTACATAGTAAAAAAAATTGTTGTTTAACGGGCTGTCTTAAGTTGACTGAGCTCGAGTCCGCTCAAAAGAGATGAGCAGTTACTTGTGCTCACACATCCTGGCCTTGTGACGCCATATAGACCATTTTAGGTCAACAACTGTAATAACAATTTAAAAAAATATACTCTCTAGTGGAATTGGATGTAATGCACAACTGTGTGCGTTACATCCAACAAACATTCTACTTTTTTTAACACTTTTTCTACTTTTTGTTCATTATAGGTATAATACCTATAATGAACAAAAAGTAGAAAAATTGTTAAAAAAAAGTAGAATGTTTGTCTCTTGTAAAATGAGCTTACCTGAATTTACTATTTAAATTTAAAAAAAAACTTAGCAAAATGAAGCTTATTACCAATTTGTTATTTATTAAACTGTAATGTAATTGATATTTTACATATATTTAATATGCACAAGATCTTTAGTAACGAAAAATATAATTTCAAGATAAAAGTAATAACGAAAACGGCGGAAAGTGGGGACGGAGTAAGCAGGGACTAAGTAACGGTGTCTTAACACTAGGTTCTTATGGTTCCTGCAGTTCCCTCTGCCTACCCTGCCATGTACGGGATAAAGCGTGAAGCTAAAAAAAAAAAAAAAGTAATTTTAGAATCTACAAGAGGCTACACTTGAAAGGATTAGGCTGCATATAGCCTTCAGATAATTTATTGCCTTCGCAAATAATCCTGAGCTTAAATTATTTTAGGAAACATTTTTAGATTCACAACAAGGCTTATGGGACTGCGTATTATGGGACTTAACGCTTCTGACTTATTTTTTTTATATTCGTTAGTTACGTATTCAAGTATTGTTGTTAGTAGATGAATAAACGAGCAAAAAAAAATATATGCTATCAAATTACACATTACATATTTACGCTTTTATCTCAGATATGCTACGCAGGGTAGTCAGAAGGAAGCGCAGAAACTGTGGGAACCTAGTGTTAAGACACTCTGTACTCCGTTTTCCGCCTTTTCGAACGAAACTCAACGCTTGCCTAGTTGCCAGAGCGAAGAAAATGGAAATAAAAAAGTCCTTTTTCTGAAGAGAAACGGAAAGCTATTTGGGATACTGAGACGAGTAGGAAATTTAGTTCTTGAATGTGATCCAGTTATATGTCATATGTCAACTTATGGGTAAAAGTCTTTCCCCATGAGTTTTGATTCGGCAACTTGACAAACAACAAATAAACCATTTTGAATATGTAAAAGAATTATATAATAACAATTACTGTAAACAATTTACATTTAGCAGAAAAGGCAGTGGCAAGGTAGTGTAACAACTTCCTACTAGTGCTCTTATTATTAGAGCGAGGAAATGAAACTAGTTATGACTTTAGCAGGAATCGAACTCAAAACCACCACTTTTACAACTGTAAATTGGAATTTCCAATTTTTAATGAATGTAACCAAGTTAAACTTTAAGTTTTGGACTTCGGAATACTAACTTGAAATGTAATAAGTAGCTATACGAATGGTTAGGCTTAAAAATGAGTTACACGAAGACGATAATAAAGTAGAATATATAATATATAATTCAGTTCATATATAACATAAATGTATAATATATGTAATTTAAATATATATTATTTAACATTTTATATATTAGGATTTATGAAAAAAATTAAAATGATGGAAAGCATTATAAGTGTTTATTGTTACCATCTAGATATGACTATTTATAGACACACAGACAAAAAAATACAGGAATGTCAAGTTAAGGACGTATCTCCCCGAAAATTAATGAACAAAAATGAAGTCAAACATGCACCGTCAAGAATACAAAAAAGCCCAATGTTCATTTAAAATACAGAGAAACGATTTCTCTGAAAATGACCCTCGTTTATTGCGTCGTAAAACGTAATTAACTAAAATATATTTGCTAGCCATCACTTGGTTCGTAATCAGGCCGCTTGGCATTGATCATTTTTTATAAATTTAACTTATTGTCAACCATTTTAAAAAAAGGTATATCAAAGAAAGCGAGAGATCCAGCCCACTTAATAAAATTTATGATTTCTAAAATTATGGTAAAATAACACACACTCGCATACACACGGACATCCTTACACAAGCGTATTTACTATGTACGTATAATGTGTCATTATTCCAAAGCCAGCTATGACTTAAGGCCATTTAATTCTTTCAACTTTGTTGACAATTTTTAATCAATATTTGGAATAAATATAAATAATATTTGGAACCCAAAACCACAATTTTGTAATTAAGTACAATCCACCACATTGATACAAAGTCACGTGTGAGCATACGCTAAGAATATCAAATGTTACATAGCTAGAGATTTTCAATATATTTATATTCGTTAACTTCGTTTAGTAAGATTTCGTCCTGTTTCCACTGTTTAAGTAGTCTAACAAGTAATAAAATTTTATGAGTTTTCGTATCTGACATGATTGTCTTTAATAACGACCACTTTGCTCCCTGAGGGATCAATAGGCTGCATTCTCGGAGGAAATTAGTGGTTAGGTAATTCCAATGGCGTACTCAGATGTAGAAGTCAGGTTTAGGATCCGGAAGATAGTATTGCTAGATATGCTTTGTATTATTTTTGTGATTTTTAAAGTGTTAATCCACACTGAGGATAAAAAAATACTTAAAGAAAACATAAAACCTTGAACGCAGCGGGACTCGAACGCGCGCCCTCTTGCGAACCGTGCAAGCTCTCACCGCTGAGCTATGCGTTCTTCATCACGCTGCGTCGAAATTAATTTTAAAATTAAATAAAAAGTAAACACTTTCTATACAAAGTAAAAAAAATGTAGCTGCCTCTTTTAAAGCTTTACTTTATAAAAACTAAAATTTTTCACAATTATTCCTATCCAGTGACATTATTTCATCGTCCCATGTTTATAGTATACTAGACGATAGGACCGTCGCCACCATAGAATTGAGGTTTCAAACACACATCCGGAACCAGGAGTTGCTTATTCATGTGATATGCTTTTGTTATATATTCCACATTCACGGTACTTGTTACGGTCAACCAAACTACTAACCGTAATTAACTGTATTTACTGAACTGTATGTGTTCAGTAACATGGTAGTGTGAAAACACGTATTGGTAGATATTTTAGACAATTTACTGATTCATATAAGTAATACGTACAGGCAAGTATATTTTATGTCTATGATAAAATTTCGTCATATTTCAAAATCTCGATTCAGTAATAAAAAAGGGCACACACAATTATATCTATTGAAATTAATTATAGATATTTGTAAAACAACATGTTGTTTGCAAATATCATAATGAATGAATTTCAGTGAATTGAATGACTTCAAAATGTCTTTAATGAATTTCATTTACCTTGTTGTAATTGAATTTCACATAATTATATAAAACTGTTATTAATTTCGATACTAAGGCACGAAAGGAGGAAATCGGAGAGACTTAGTTGAGAAAAATAATTACAATTTCTGGAGGAATGGTATGAATTTGAAAAAAGAACAATAACCTTATTAAACCTGTTAATAAGGTTTAGATTATATCAAGGCGACTTAATTACCTGAGGGCAAAAAAAGACAAGGCTTATTTATTGGAATATATTTATTATTTTATGTATTTACTTTTATGTACTATTTGAAATGTAGTGGTAACGTTATCAAAACCTTACTTCTACGATATTCGAAATTTTACATATACACAATGTATATACAAAAGACGTTGTTAGTATAAAATGAACTACTCATGTATACTTTACAAATGCTGTGGAAAATTTAAATGCATAAACACAATAAAAGTAAAGACTAAGGTAAATAATTATTTTTAATTTCATACTTTGAGTGTAGCTGTCTGATTTTTAACTATAGGCAAAATGTATAAAGGTAAGACTGCTAATCGAGCTATATTATTCTCATAGAGAACTAAATTCCCGCCCGTAGGGTTAATAACCAAACTTACTAAATATTACGCCAAAGACCTGCCAAGGCAATTCCTATAAGTGTCAGTTAAATTCAAATTGTAAAGCAAGTAATCATATTTTCAAGTTAAAAGCTGTACCAACCTAACAAAGGATACAATATCTGACAATTCAAAACAAGAAATTAAGGTAACAAAGTTCAATCCGGCTTAACTGAAACTTGTGCCACAAGCACGTTTTACTACGTGGTACAGTTGCAGTAGAATTGTAGTAATAAATAGTTTCACTTTGGTGTTCTGCTTGCGCTTATTATATTTTGTGAGCTACGACCAAAACAACTTTCTTAGCTACATTTCTATGATTCATTTTATTTCAGGTGGCGAACTATATTGAATATCATTCGGATATGAAGCCTGTATCAAAACTATTTTATTACAAAATGTTTTGTGACATCAATTTGTTTGAAAACATATAAAAAATTTAAAATATGAATATTGAACGCCCACTTCTTAGATAACGTTCAAGCTAACTCTGTAACTGTTAAGCCATGCGTTCTATCAATCAATCTACGTTGAACATTTTTTTGCTATGCAATTACTAAAAAAATACTTTTTCCTTAGTTTGGGATAACGCTTTAAAATTAATAAAAATATCTCTACACAGTATTATAAATATAAATGTTTTTTTGGTCTTTTACTATGGTGGTACGTTGTTGTGGTTTAAGTAGGGTGTATGAAAATTTTTACGGTTATTCATGACCTCTCGTTTGGTTTTCATGTATATTCTGTTAGTTTTTCCATGGTTTAAAAAATCATAGTAAAATACAGTAGAAATCATATTTTTTCTCAAGTATATTATTAAGATCAATCAAATTAAATTAAAAAAAATATCAATGAATTTGTAAATGTAAAAAAATATAGAAATAAATTACAGATGATACTTTTTACTAACCTTTAAAATATAACTAACTCTCTTCTAAATTAGAAATAAATAAATGGAAAATAATTATTATATTACAACTTAAATATTTTATAGTTTTAATTTTAAAAGGCTCGTACCTTCTTATATCATACCGAACTCAAGTGTTATTTTTATGTATTCGTGACTCCTAACTTATTGTTACTCGCAAAATATTATGTAAGCAGCACTTACATCCAAACTAAAAGCACACATGTTTTGTACGATATACATTTCATATCTGAAACTCATGAATTTTATAAGGAAATACACATACATATTTTCGAATAAAATATAATGAAGAAAATTGTATTGTTGATGGATATACTACTACTTCTTCTTGTTTTGCTTATTCTTCAATAGCATAAAACATATTTGTCAAAAGTAAAAATCGGAAGTACAAAATTTTGTACAAAAAAATTTAAAGCCTACCATGAATACCCTCATTCATGTCCAAAATCTATTTGTATTAATAACAAAATATATATTTACGTTAGTGCCTAGTCGTCGAACTACGAAATAACTTATTTGGACCGACCAGACCTACTATAACAAAACTTACTTGGTAACGGTCCCTATAATTTATTCTCAGCACATATCGGTGTAACCACTATTACAAATTAAGCTTAGGTTGTAGGTTGTGCTCGAATGTCGAATCGTTACCCAAATTAGAAGGTATTAATAAAAAGTACAGTGTTTTTTTTATTATTTTTAAATAAAAAACATTTAGATTTTTAAGATTTTTTTATATATACAAATAAAGAACTTAGTATGTTATATAATATGAGTGATATCTAATTTCTTTTTTTTTATAGCTTCACGCTTTTATCCCGCATATAGCAGGGTGGACAGAAGGAACTGCAGGAACCATATGAACCTAGTGTTAAGACACTTCGTTGCTTTGTCCCTGCTTTCTCCGTCCCCGCTTTACGCCTTACTCGAGGCATTGCGTGTTGAGTGGCGGAAATCAACGCCGCGCTTTGCCTAATTTCCAGAGCGAAGAAAATGAAAATAGAAAAATCCATCTTCCCGACTGGGAATCGAACCCTCAAACCGTCACGTTTACAGGCAGACACTTACGCCTCTGCACCACGACGGTCCTCGATCGATCGATCGATCTAATTAAAAAATCTCAATTACGGAGTCAACACAGATGCAGACAGATGCTTATAAGTCAGACTAGCGATCTATCTGTTAGACAGCGAATGCCTATGCAACTTAAAATTTGGATATTATATAATTTACAGCTTTAAATATACAAAATCTTACGTGAGCTAAAATACTCAGAAAATATATAATTTGATGGTATGAGCATAGTGCTAGCATTTCCTAAGATTTGCAGAGTTATGTCATATAACATGATAACTTCTGTGTCGACGCTTAAAAAGATATAATTAAGCTTCTATGTATGTGTATAAAAATGGAAACTCTAATAAATAAGGTGACTCGAGAATTGACATTTTGTCTACATATTTATATTACCACTTTGTAGATTTTTTAAGGAATTTGTAAACATTTAAAAAACTCATTAAAGAAGCATAGTTGCATAATTGTAATTTTTTAATTTTTCTTGAGTTAATACTAATTTACTCTCGAAAAATGTTATATTTATAATTCAAAATTGAAAAAAAGCTGTCTTTAGGGTCGTCCTCATTATTTTTTTTATCGCTGGGAAATGCTTTTTTCGCAGACCACCCATGTGATGACGTGGATGTCTCGACACGTACCACTAAAGCCCAGCGGTACCCTCTTTAACTCCAGGAGACTCCGTAGGATCGGTTGAACATACTACTATGACGCCTTGGTGACAGACCTGCCTGCTCCGAGCCACCATCAACATTTAAGGTTTTCTGGGATTTCTCCCAGACAATTCAGATGCTCCATAACTTGCAAGAGGATCATTATGACTCATTCACAGTAGTAATGTACGTATATTATTTATTCTGATAAATTATAATATAAAAAGTATACATAGATTAAATATTATAATTATACGTTTAAGCAGAAGTTGAGCGTGCTGGATAGCTTTAATAACTTATAACTGACTATATATGAAATCGTTTCTAAAATTTGTTTTTTTTTAACAATATACGACATTTATTTTTTTTTAAATTATCGCGAGCACCATCTTAAACAAAGTTAACGTAATATAATTGTAAAATCAGCAAAAACCGTTTCATGATAATAAATAATAAACATATAACGTGTAATACATAAAGAAAATATAAAAATTTGATCGCAACAGGATTTGAACTCGCAATCTCTTGTGAACCGTGCAAGTGCTTTTGTCTTGTCTGCTCCAAAAAGGTATTTTATTGAAATTCTAAATATAAGCACTTTTAATAAACTCCTATACTAATATGATTAGTATTAAACTGCTACACACAAAAGCATTAATTCAAGGCTCAAAGTAACAAAATTAGAATTGATTATTTAAAATTAATTGAAGAAAATATTAAACCACTCTTTAATTTATTTCTTTGTTGTATGATTCTTACAGTTGTTATTATATGTTACATATCGTTAGTTCAGAAACAAAGCTAAGCACATATACCCATACAAACGAAATATTGTAAATATTTTTCATAATCGTAATGGTTCATAATTTAGAAGTAGTAGTTCATGAAGTAGCTACCTGCTCATGGTCTTGCCCACTTGAACTACTAAACTGAATTGCGTAGGTATGTCTGCGGCGCACTTATAGTGACTAATAATGTACATCTAAAAAATGTACCAAAAATGGTCTATTTTATTATATTTCCAAAAAGGGATATAGAAAAATATTGAATATTAAAAAAATATTATTAATATATAATATTTATAATAATCGAATAAAACAGATGTGTATTGGCGATTTTGGCAATAAAACGTTTGTAATAGATATAACTTTTTATATTTGTGAACTTATTTAAATTAAACAAACACTAAGTATTAAAGGAGGTTATTTATAAACACAATAGTTATTTTTTTTTCGTTTCACGCTTATCTTGCATACTGCAGGGTAGGCAGAGGGAACTGCAAGAGCTATATGAACTTAGTGTTAAGACACTCGGTTGCTTAGTCCCTGCTTTCTCCGTGAAAGTAAAAATAACAATAAACTCTATCATTCATATTCCACTAATGACTACATACGAGTAGCATTACCTCAATTAAAATTTTAGGTATAATGATTTTTTTTACCTTATATTTACTAATAAAAAAAGGCCGTTGTGGCGCAGTGGCATAGCATCAGAGTATAAATATGACGGTTGTGGATTCTATACACATAAGACAAACAAAAAACATCTTGAAAATTGGTTGGAGTGTAAGCAATAAATGATCCTAATGTTAGGTTCCGTTTGCTCATGCTGTAATAAAAGTTATCGTTAAACTATAAGAAAAACGTTTCATATTGCTATATAGTGATATATAGTAATTTTAACATTATTACATATATTTATATTATCTTTTTACGCCAATACGTTGGGTACAGCCAATTTTATTAATTTTGAAATTACTATATTATGCCCATGTATTTTAATAAATAGACATTTCAATGACCATAAAAGACAGATACATCTTTAAGGTAGACAGGTAACACAAAACGCAAAATACGTTTGTTGAAAAGCACAATGTTATTCGTTGGAAGAGATAAATGTGTTTTCTTGGAATCTTACATTTTTAAAATGCAATAAATTTAAACAGAATTAATTAAAATAAGTCGAATTTCTTCGTATTCAAGTTGCCAAACTACATTCCTTAGTAAAAAATTAGGTTAAAAGAATAAAGTAAGCTATTTCTGCAATATTTTATGCTTTGGCAGGCAGTGAGAAATTTGGATTAGAGCAATTTCTCCTTTCTTTAACTTCATTCATTATTTGAAATTCCTTAAATTTTAAATAAATAGTAAATACAAAATTAAGTCACATCTTCGTGTATTTACACGTTTACACGTTTTGTTTCGCTGACCCTTCTCAAATCACTTGATTATCTCTAGCCACATTCGAGGCTATCCGTGCCCGGAACCTAAATTGGTATTAATTTATTTGTCTGTGCGGGAAATAATGATATATATATATATATATATATATATATATATATATATATATATATATATATATATATATATATATATATATATATATATATATATATATATATATATATATATATATATATATATATATATATATATATATATATATATATATATATATATATATATTATATTTATATATATATATATATATATATATATATATATATATATATATATATATATATATATAAAACACATAACAGGTACTGTTATATTTATTAAAATATGCAATGTACTATATATATACCATAATTGGCAGAGACCTCGTGTCCAAATATTCGGTTCTCGAATTTCTGCTCGATTTTTAGATATAGTGTGTTAATTTGGGAAGTCAACATTTTAAAAATAAATAGTTAGTACAACAGTAATAAATAATTTGTATAAATAATTAAAGACAAATCGGATATAATAACAAACGATCTGTATTGAAATAAAATTTTACTTTTGTACCTGTTTGTTTTTCATCTCGCATAGAGAAAGTGCTGAGAAGCTGGGCTTTATGCCTTAAATTATATTAACAATTCGTATTTCGTCACTGACCGAATATAATGTTCAATACACCTATGCAGTGTTCACAATATAACAAAAATAATAATAATAATAATAATAATATTCTTTATTGTACACCCATAAAGAAAACAACAAAGAAAGTAAACAAACAAAATAAGAGACGTACAAGAGGCGACCTTATCGCTAAAATAGCGATCTCTTCCAGGCAACCTTAAGGCATAGGACATATAGAAAGGACAAGGGTTGGGGATGTGAACAATAAAAATATTTAAAAAAAAAAACATACACACATACATACGCATACATACACATATACATATACATACAGATACAAACAAATATACATACATACATACATACATACATACATACATACATACATACATACATACAAACATACACATAGTATATACTTACAAAATAACATTGGCAGTGATGTAAATATAAATAAACGATGATCAAAGGGCATGGAAATGTCGTCTTAAAAGTCTCCTAAAAGTATAAAATGATTTGGCCCGTCTGATATTACTAGGTAAATCATTCCAGAGACGAGAAGCTGTGATTGTAAAGGAGTTAGCATAGAAGGAAGAAGAGTGGGAGGGAATTTTTAGTGTCAAATTTTGGTCTGAGCGGAGATTACAGGGATGAGAGCGTCCTAGAAATTGGAAACGCTCTTTGAGGTAAGGAGGGGTAAATGGATCAAAGAGTATACAGAAAAGAAGATGGAGAATATGAGTATTCCTGCGAAGACGGATTGGGAGCCACTTGAGCTTTTTACGAAACTCTGAGACATGGTCATACTTTCTGAGCCCGAATATGAACCGAATAGCAAGATTTTGTAACCGCTCAAGTTTGTTTAACTGCTCTTCTTTTAGATCCAGATAACATGGATCAGCGTAATCAAGTATTGGTAGAAGGAGAGATTGTGCTAACGTAATTTTAGTTGGAATAGGTAGAAAATTACGCAATCTAAAAAGATTCCCAACTGATGCAAACATTTTTCTGCTAACTTGGCCGATCTGCGGATCCCAAGACATATTTTGGTCAAAAATAATCCCAAGATTTTTAACTGTCTTTTGAAACGGTATTATTTGACCTTCTAAAGTTAAAGCAGGCAAGGTGCTCACGTCAAGTTTAGAAATAAGGTTTGGACTACCGACAATTATAGCTTGTGTCTTGCTTGGATTTAGTTGCAGTCCAAAAGACCTACTCCATCTGGATATGTTTAATAGGTTATAATTTATAAAATTAATTGCAGCACGCATTTCAGATACTTGTGAACGCCAATAAATTTGTAAGTCATCTGCATAGAGGTGGTAAAGAGAAGAGATATGATGAGAAATATTATTAATAAAAAGAGAAAATAAAAGAGGAGACAACACGCCACCCTGTGGAACACCGGCACTCATATGTGACCAGTCTGAATACGAATCGTTAATTCGTATACGCTACCGGCGACCATACAGGTAACTACGAAGCCAATCAATTACGTTAGGAGATATGTTAAGAGAAGCTAAAGTGGCAAGCAAGATGTCAAAATCGACGGTACCAAAAGCATTACTAAAAAGGGAAGGACAAGGGAAAAACATGGCATATATTAAAATGGCATATATTACACTTACCATATTACGGTCTCAGACACGCTTGTCACAGTCTTGTCATAAGTTATCGGTTAATGTATTTCTAAGGAAATTTATACGTCGCACCATTTCATTAGTTGCACAAACTTGCCCTATTTGGCTTAATTTTCACCTTCAAGTTTTTTTTTGCCTTACAACCATAATGACTTAGTGTCAAAACACTTTGCTTGTAGCTTCACGTTTTATCCCGCACATGGCAGGGTAGGCAGAGGGAACCGCAGGAACCGTGGGAACCTAGTGTTAAGACACTCCGTTGCTTAGTCCCTGCTTTCTCCTTCCCCGCTTTCCGCCTTTTTCGAGACATTGCGTGTTGAGTGGCGGAACTCAACGCCGCGCTTTGCCTAATTTACCAGAAGGAAGAAAATGGAAATAGAAAAATCCATCTTCCCCGACTGGGAATCGAAACCGTCGCGTTACAGGCAGACGTTGCGCCTCTGCGCCACGACGGTCCTCAACAGTCGGTCTTTTGAATGTTAAAATATGATTTTATTAAATATATAATATGGTGACTTCACGATGCTCCTCCAAGTATAGCTACTCAAAGTATAGAAAAAGATACTTATATTTCTCAAAATATTTATTTTTTCCACAATCTCGATTACATTCGATTACATTTCATGTATCTTATACACTATTAAAGTAAAAGATGGAAGTATCTTGGGACTACCTTCATCTAGTACACTTTATATAGTATTCCGCACATAGTCAATTAGTCAAAGTGATTTGTAGGTAGGAGAAAACTAATTTTAAAACACTTTGTTCCCCATTTTCCGCCTTTCGAGGTTTGCGTGTCGAGTAGTCCGTGCCTTGTCGTGCTTTGCCTTGCTGCTAGAACGACAGCACTCTGCGTAAACCGCGAATAAGAATATTTTAAATTTCAAGTAAATTACCTATATCCCTATATAAAGTAAAGTAATAAAGTTAACACATTACATAATTATACACGTTAACAAAAATAATCAACTTCCTGAACAAGATTGTATACAAGAAACTGCACACTATGTAGTGTTGGAAATTATATATCAGTCAATATAACCTAACTCAGACACATTGGATTGTTAAGTCATCAACACGCAAATTTAGCTCTTAAGTGCAAATCACAACGTTCACTTTGACGTGTACAGTTAGTTATATTAGAATCTCTACAATTCTGCAGTTATATAAGTAATTGTTCTACCAAATTCTGATTACGGCGCTAGGTATCTCACACGTACAAAATAACGGAGATATTGTATGTGGAAGAGCTCTCCGATTGTACTTACTTCACTTGCACCTTCTCCTGTTGGGCTAAATAAAACTAAAATATTGCACATATTATTCATTTGCACATATCGTTCTCTTGGAAACCCTCAAGAGCTCGTATTTGTGCAACATATAATTATTAATAACGGAATAACGGGATAGTCATATAATTATTAATAACAGGATTATCCCACTCCTAAGAAATGTCAACAATGTGCTTAAACAAATTCTATAATATTAGCTAATTAGACATATTTGTAAAGAAAAAAATGTGAAAAAATCTTTTTAGTTTTTCGTAGTTTTCCCGTTGAAATAACGCTTACTTTGATAGGTTATTGAATCAAGTATTGTATCTCATCTACTTGGTATATATGTAGCAAGTTGCATGTTATATATATATATATATATATATATATATATATATATATATATATATATATATATATATATATATATATATATATATATATATATATATATATATATATATATATATATATATATATATATATATATATATATATATATATATATATATATATATATATATATATATATATATATATATATATATATATATATATATATATATATATATGTATATATGTATATGTATATATATATATATATATATATATATATATATATATATATATATATATATATATATATATATATATATATATATATATATATATATATATATATATATATATATATATATATATATATATATATATATATATATATATATATATATATATATATATATATATATATATATATATATGTATATATGTATATGTATATATATATATATATATATATATATATATATATATATATATATATATATATATATATACATATATATATATACTTAGTCTGGCCATAAATACTGTTACTATTCAAAAAAAGAAAATATTACGTTTGAATTTGGAATCTGTCATTTTTATATGATTGCTTGATGTGTTTTCTTATTTTCGCGCCATTATATTGTTTAATATTTTGTTATATTAAAATGGAGTGGGGTGATAAAGAGAACCGAATCGCTGTGATTGCCTTACATAAAGTAGGTATGGAGAAAAGTGCAATTTTTAAAACCCTCCACCCGCTTGGTATTAGTCAAATGTTTGTTTACCGGGGTATTGATAGGTACAATGATACCTCCTCTGTTTGTGACAGAAAAAAATCTGGCCGTCCACGTACCGTTCGTGTGAAAAAGGTGATTAAAGCAGTTAGGGAAAGAATTCGAAGAAATCCTGTCCGTAAGCAAAAGATTTTATCTCGGGAGATGAAGATAGCTAGAACCATGTCGCGTATATTAAAAGATGACTTAGGACTTGCAGCCTATAAGAGACGTACTGGTCACTTCTTAACTGATAATTTAAAGAAGAATAGGGTGGTAAAATCCAAACAACTACTTAAGCGGTACGCAAAGGGAGGTCACAAAAAAATTTTGTTTACGGATGAGAAAATTTTTACAATTGAGCAGTATTTTAATAAACAAAATGACCGTATTTATGCTGGAAGCTCTAAAGAAGCTTCGCAATTAGTAAACAGAGTACAACGTGGGCATTATCCCACTTCAGCGATGGTTTGGTGGGGTGTTAGCTATGAAGGGGTGACTGAGCCATATTTTTGTGAAAAAGGTATTAAAACGTCGGCACAAGTTTATCAAAATACCATTTTTGAGACGGTAGTTAAGTCTTTAACTAACACCATGTTCAATAACAAAGAATGGTGCTTTCAACAAGACTCGGCACCGGGTCATAGAGCTCGATCCACCCAATCTTGGTTGAAAACTAACGTTCCGGACTTTATCAGCACTGAAAACTGGCCGTCGTCAAGTCCTGACCTAAATCCATTGGATTATGATTTATGGTCAGTTTTAGAGAATAAGGCTTGCTCTAAACGCCATGATAATTTGGAGTCCCTAAAACGATCCATTCGGTTGGCAGTGAAGAATTTTCCTCTAGAAAGAGTTCGTGCTGCTATTGATAACTGGCCTCAACGTTTAAAAGACTGTATTGCAGCCAATGGGGACCACTTCGAATAAACATTGTATATTTTTAATAGTTATATATTGATGTATTAAACTAACTCACTATGAAAGGAATAAATGTTACGTATAAAAAAAAAATCGTGCTTTTCTTTATAACAATATTTATGGCAAGACTAAGTATATATATATCTCAATATTTTAAGTTGAAATAGCATGAGCTGTATAGCACTGGGTAAAAAAGATTATGGAGTGGTTGTTGCGAATAAACCAAGCTGTTAGTAAACCCCTTATAGAATAATCCAGCAACGTCACGAGTATTTCTAGAAAGAAGTTAATAGAAAGAATAAACAGATATTTTTCTTATTATACTAGAAAAAAGCGTCTTACGTAGTCAAATTTGTAACTATTTAATAAACGAAAGCACTAGAGCTTCTCCTAATTAAATCAACAAAGTTTACCGCGACAATGTTTCTTGGTAAAATATTTTAAAGGCGCGCTGGTAAAACCACAGTAAAAAATAAATTGGCCAGAAGCAACTTTTATAAATTTCTCGAAACACATTTTGCTTATATAGGTATATGATTTTGAACGATGTTTTTGAACGATCTTTTTATATATTGCTTTCAATATGAATATATTACTTTATTAATTTAAATTTTGTGCTTACGGAAATGAAAAAGCACATTCTAAATTACATACATACATACATACATATCTTCACGCTCTATCCCTAGCGGGGTAGTCAGAGAGAACGGAGCGCCAAACGCTGCGGTACCTGCATACCTCTTTCGCCTCGTCCACTGTCATTAACCTCTTCATGCATGCTCTCCGGGGAATCCTCATACTTTTTACGTGACCTTCCTCCAGTATCTTCGATACTGTGTTTTCGAAAGTCAACCGAGGTCTCCCCTTACCTCTCTTACCACACACTTTTCCATCGTATATCTTTTTTACCATTCTTTTGTCACTCATTCTTTCGACGTGCCCAAACCACCTGAGCACGTTCTTCTTCATTCTTACTGTGACATCCTCGCTGGTACCTACCATCCTGTGTACCTCTTCGTTGCGGATTCGGTCAGCTAAGCTGACTCCGCATATCCTTCGAAGAGATCGCATCTCCACAGCATTCATCTTTCTTTCATTCTTCTTCTGTAATACCCACGTTTCACTACCATATAACAGCGTCGGAACCAAAACTGCATTGTGTACGGCCAAACGTGCAGCGACGCTGACGTTCTGCCGTCTCAACAACGCAGCTAAGGCACCGTTCATTCTGTTACCGGCAGCAACACGTCTTTCCACATCCATTTCGTATCTACCATCTCTACTTAACATACTTCCCAAGTATACTACTTCATTCACTTGTTCTAATAAATTTCCATTCACGAAAATCTTGCAATCTGTCCTTTCCTCGTCTCTTTCAAATACCAGAACCTTTGTCTTACTTGCATTCAGGCTTAGACTATTAGTTTCACACCCGTCTTTCAGAATGGTGACCAATGCCTGCAACTCGCTTTCTGATGATGCAATAAGCACTGCATCATCTGCGTACAACAAGCAATTTACCTTCAAGTCACCCACTTTTACACCCATATCACTTTCTTTCAGTCCTTGGAGACAGCTATCCAAATACAAATTGAACAACCAAGCCGACATGGCACAGCCCTGTTTGACACCCGATTGGATGCCAAACCGAGGCGACATGTCGGCTCCTACTCGCACACAGGCTGAGTGCTCTCTATAAAGAGACTTTACAGCCTGCAGCAAGGGTCCGCTCACATTGTACCGGGGTAGTATCTCCCACAATTTCTTTCTCACAACCCTGTCAAACGCCTTCTCCAAGTCCACAAAAGCACAGAAAACCTTTTGGTTTACAGCCAAAAACTTCTCTGTGATCATGCGGATGGAAAAGATCTGATCCATGCATCTTCGTCCAGGTCTAAAACCTCCTTGGGCCTCCCACAGTAGCCTTTCGGATCTTTCTTGCATTCTTCTCGCTAAAATTTTTGCATATACTTTACCACCTAAGCTAATCAAACTGATAGCCCTATAGCTTGCACAGTCTATCTGTGAACCTTTGCCTTTATACAAAGGCACGATGACTGCACTTTGCCAATCATCTGGGACCTCCCCCGATTTCCAGCACAAATTGCACAGAAACCAGAACAAGTCCAAGATGCGAGGTCCACCATATTTGATCATCTCGGCAGTAACTCCATCCGCTCCCGCTGACTTACCACATTTCAAGCTTCTTATTGCACTCTCAACTTCTTTTATACTGATTTCGCCATCTGCTACATCAAGACTCGGCTTGTCGCTGTTACTTGAGGCAGAAGCGTCATCACATTCATACATCTCCTTATAGAATTCCGCCCATCGCTGCAAAACGTGTGATCTGTTTGTGAATATCTCACCGTCCTTCGAAAGCACCCCTTTCATTCTAAAGGTTGACGAACAACTCCGTGAATCACTAACTTCTCACCAGAAAAGGTTCGTGTTATCCCGGAAGTTGCTCGTCAACCTTTCTTATTATCTTATTTCACGCTTCATCCTAGTCAGTGCTTTCTTTTGGTGCTTTTGAAGTTTATATTCTTTCTTTTTAATCTCTCTTATACTTTTATTCTTACTTGAGGCTTTACAATCCTGCCATGCCTTCTTCTTTCTTTCTACAGCATCTTTCACTTCATCATCCCACCATTCGTCATGCTTTTTAGTAAAGCCACTTTTCCTTGTACCACATACCTCTGTCGCAGCTTTCACCATGCAGTTCCTAAGGTTCTGCCAGCATACTTCAACACTTTCATTTCCAATTTGACAACTGTCTAGCTTTTTGGAAACCCTTTCTATATATTCCTTTCTGATCGGTGGATCTTGAAGCTTCCAGCTTCTTATGCGATCATTCGATTCAAAGTATGCATCCTCGTGCGGTTACGCCATCCTACGAACAAACACCTAAATCTAGCAATTACTAGATAGTGGTCCGTTCCCAAGTCGGCACCCCTAACACACGTGTGTCCATCACTTGTGTTCGGAGCCGCTGATCCACTGGGAATAAGTCAACTTTCTCTCCCATGCGCTCCCACATATACATGTGAATTTGTTTGTGGTTAAACATTGTGTTTGCCACAAGCAAATGCCTTTCCTTGCAAAGTTCCAAAATAAGCTTTCCAGCTTCATTCACTCTTCTGTCACCATATTGACCTAACTCACCTTCGTAACCACTTCGCGCGGTTCCGACTCAACCATTCATGTCTCCACATAGTTTTAGTTTTTCATTTCCTCTTACACTGCCTAGAACATCCCTGACACTCTCCCAAAACCCCTCAAGCTCGCTCAATGAAGTTGAGACCGGCGCATATGCCACTAACAAGAATATTCTTGTAATCCCCAAATTGAAGCGAACCTAAAGCAGTCTAGGGTTGATCGCCTCGTACACTACCACTGCACTAACCAACCAAGAGGACAATAACACACCTACACCTTGACACGTTCGCTCTCTGGAACGCCGGCCCAGAGAGCGACGCAGCTGCCCGGCAAATCGGTTGCATCATTGCCCTTTCGCTTGGTCTCAGTCATACAAATAGCATCCAAATCTCGGTCATCCATCACATCTAATAGTTCATTCATCTTCTGGTCCATCCCTCCTCTTACATTCCACGCAGCTATTTGTAGCTCCGTCCTCCACTTCCCGCCGTTCCGGACATGGCGTGCTGGGTGGTGGTCCCCAACGCCGCATTCGTCTCCACTTGTCACACCAGCAGGGACGCACTGGTGCGCGTCGCCTCGGGGGGACGCCCTAGCAGTGTGCTCCCGTATGGTGCTCGTGGCTGATGGACTGTTGCAGCCCTAGGTAGGGCTGGCAGGGGTCGCTACGTGCAAGCCTTCCATCTCATTCTAAATTATATCGTAAAAATCGATGTCTGTATACGGTTTCACATATTTCTTAATAAGATACAGCTTATTTATAATGAAAACAGTGTAGGAAAGTATATAGATATTTTCAGTGTCTCAATGTAAATTTTCAGTATCTATTATATAAAGATTTTTTGTTGAGAATACAAAAAACAGCAAAAAATATCCATTACTATAACAAAATATATACAACTACGAATCTAAAGAGGTACTTCTATAGCGCTTTTTTTCTCTCCTTCTGTACTCACATGATAGTTTAGAAATTCGGAAATGCATAATTTTGTATTAAGCTAATTTCATTCTTATGTTATTCTTGTTTGCGTTGTAAGTTAGTACAGTTGTTGCTAAGTTACTTAAGAATATAATGAACCGTTGTTTTGTAGGTAAAATTAAAAGATATACTGTGAAACGTAAAAATGCACTTATATTTTTTTTATTCTGTAAGCATCTTACATTATACTGTTTTAAAATGTATAAAATAACATTAGTGTGTATAATTGACTATAAAAATTGAAAAATATTAAGTTTATTATATAAATGTGATATCTAATGTGTATACTTCCGACGTACTACATGATATTCAACGTTTTTAGTAGGTATTGAGAGTTAGAACAGAAAGATGTTGTATTAATTGATTTAATATAATTACTTTATATAAGTACAACAACGAATAAAAGGCTCATGTGAGAATTAAAACAACAGCTTCTCAAATGAAAGTCAGATAAAAAATTAAGCAGCTGAGGGACAAACACTTAAGTCAATGGCAAAATTCAAAATGCATTAGACAATGCGCGGACATTTGTATAAATTAATTTCAGTCGAATCGGTACTTTCCCTCCCGTATATGTGATACGAAAACAAATGGTAAATTTTTAATGACTTGAAAAAATGAATGAAGCAAGTAGATAATTCCAAAATGAAGTTCAAATAGAAGTTCAAGTCTCAAAATCTGGCGACAAGAATTCCCAAGAAGTCGTTTAACTTACGTTTCAGACATTTTTTCTCAGTTAATAACAATCATACCTCTACATTTTTACTTAATTAAATGCTTATTCTCACTCTCTTCACTTTTGTCCTCAGAATGCATGAACAAGCTGCTTAAAGGTGTCATAAAATTAAAATAGAAGAGCTATATCTTTCTTACTCAAAGGACACGAGCCCTAAGCCGCTATCTCTGTCACAGGTCGCCTAACCTAGGCCTCCCTGGGTTTGGGCTCGATCTTACTTGTGAATTCCCAAGAGGACCTCTATAAAATTTGTACCCTTATCATATAGCAATTGCTAATGATTCATTTACAACTATTTCGTTTGTGAAGAATGTTAATAATTTTATAAGCTGTTCTTATATTCAAGAATAGCCTGAAACCTTTTAAGAATGTGTGAAGGAATGCCGACGGATGACGGAAGACGAATGACAGGGTTTTGTTATTTCTTGTAATTTAACTAACACTTTAGTTATGCTCAATCAGATGTGCCTTCAAAACCCATTATAGATTGTATCCCTACCTAATATCTATACGCTAAATAATTTTAATTTAAATTTGTATAACAGATATACGTGTGACAAATAAATAAACGTTTATTCTTATTTTACTAATATTTTTACATCAACTTATACTGTAAATTTAGAAAACAGTTATAGATAAAATTAATTTTAAGAAAAAACACATGTAGATCATATATTTCGATTATATTTGGACATAGATTCTACGTAAATGCACTGAATCACATAAAACACTCAAAACATTTCAATTTAGTTATATTCCAAATTGGGCCAAATTTTCTCATTCAACCTCAAACGGAACAGTACCAGAGCTGTACCCTCTGACCATGGATGTCTCATGTTCTCCGGAAATACGGATGAGTCATTGAGACAAAGTGTGGGATGGTCAGCAGTTAAAGATGCCACAAAAAAGCTTCCACAGCGAGATGCCCAGTCAAGTAAGATCGTCGTCGAAACGAGGGAGTCCCAGGTTGGGCGAATTGCGACTGAGATAAAGACTCAGGAATCGTGTTCCGTATGTGAATTTTGGATAAGAATGATACTAAGCTCTTTTATTTTGGTTTTTTGACACATTTCAATATAAGCAGCTTGTTTATACATTCTGAGGACAAAAGTGAAGAGAGTGAATGTTATTAAATGTCAAGAAGTGCTTGAAACGTAATAGCGCTTGTTTGTGGGTTCAACTCCTACTCAAAAGCAAATTAATTTTATAGGTACCATCATAAATATATCATTTCAATTTCATTTCAATTTACCAAGTTAACTACTGTCCATATGAAATCAAGACAAACATGTTGCAAGCTTATGTTCTATAATAGCTATATCACGCGCTGCCCCGGAAATAGCCGCAATATTGCACTATTTAAATGTGCTTTATCGAGCAATTGTATCGGTTCAATAACGTGCTTAAAAAATAATTTTCAAAATCATGATATTTTTTATCATTTCCGTTAGCGTGACAAATATTTAAATTAATTTTTATTATTGATATAGATTTTTACTACGTTTATATTAAGTAAAAATCGAGCTAATCTTATTTAAAAAAAATAAGTAATGTCAAAAACTGGTAACAAAATTCCCTCCACTCATTATTTCCTCCATGAAAATTTATTTTTAATTGAATCTAGTTATTGTTTGGCTGAATTACTCTGTAGTCTTAAGAAGGAACAAAATTAAAATCCAGTACAACTACCGGTAAAGGAAAAGGCATTGATTATAATTGTCGAAGTAACTTTGATGCTAAAATAAAATGTCGATACTTTTTTCATCCAACTCAATAAATACACTTAAACTATTTTCTTTTTACTTTGTTATAAAGCAACACTACAAACACTGAAATTTAGTAATATATTGTTAGAAACCAAAAGTGGTAAGACTTTACTTTAAAAAAAACTACGAAACACATGTAGACAATATATGTTTCGGCTGTATTGGGATAGAGAGGCTTACATTAAATGACATAAATCACATTTGCCTGAATGAAACAGCCTCGTATTTAGTTTTCAATATTAAGTATTGTTAATGATGCAGAGAAAAATATTATAGATTAATATTGTATATGGCAAAGACCGGCAAAGACAATCTAGCTTTAAGACACTCTGTATCTCGCTTACCTCATAATTTTCAAGATATTGCGTTGTGTATAGTAACGTAATATATCAGCCGTTATATTCCATAACTTTGACCGCAATAACCAAATATTAAAAAGTCATATTTTACTTCTAAGAGCGGCTCTTTTGACTTCTAAGAGTGGTTACGCATACAATGATACAACATTTTAATGAGCAATACTTTGATGTAGTTGAAGACAAGAAACAAAATTTTTAGATCGTTGTTTTGTATTTTTTGTATTCAACTTCTGCCTTATTTCCGGTCTGATATAAAAGTAAAGCTTTTATTTCTATTAGTGCATACATATAAAAAACACTATGATACTAAAATATCTGACTTAAAATTTAAGTGGGCCTAAAAGTTTGCATAAACTTTTTTTACGCTGGCAAATACCTTAACACCTGGTGTATATGTGGCACTCGTCGATGCAATATAGTCTACAATTGTGTCTTCATTTTTTTTTAAACTTCTTAATTCCCTAGCAGTAGTACTAGGGTAGGGGGAATTGAAGTTGATTTAAAAGCCTCCTTGTCCTATCCAATTTACTATTATTACAACACCATAACATCTTTGTCGATCTCATTTCAAATTGATGTTACAAGGTGATAATTTATAATAATACTAAAAACAAATAAATACACTAAAAACTGTCCATTTAGTAAAAAGTCTCAAAGATATTATCTAATAGCCTTGCTATTTGTATATGTGTCTGTAGCGATTTGTGTTATGAATGTCGTATCCATAAAACAAATTTGTATTTAAGTGTGTAAAAATGTAAAAATAAATTTATATTATATTTGTCCCATGACAATCCATGTGTTATCTTTACAAAAATGGTACATACCGAAATTATTATGACATCATAACAATTCAGCCAAGGGTCGTCCTCTTGGGTACTCCTTGTCATAAACTCGCCTACTTACGTACTACGTACGTACGTAAGAAAAATATGCTTGAAAAATATGTTCTGTTTTTCAGTCATGTTTTGTAAGGGAATTTAAATTTAGCCTTGATTTTTTTTTATTTTTTATCAGGAATTTAAACATATTTTATCATATATCTCGTCAAATCTTTAGATATCGTATATAAATACTCTATAAAGAAATACCCTATATCGATTTTAATTTTGAAAACAATGTAATATTTAACTTATTAAAATAGACGCCACAGGATCCAATTACTCAAGCAAACCTTTATATTTAATATAGTTTTTATTTGAAATATAAAATAATTTTATGTCCAGTCTTCTTACAAATGTGTAATTTGACTATACTATAGTTATATACATATGTATATGAACACAAACATACATGTCATGACTTTATAAATCCTTAAAATCAATACAATTAAAAATTGAAAATTAAAGCACGATAGTTGTAACAAATCTCAATAAAGTGCCGAGAGCTAATCTCAAATCGTGGTTATTTTTATTTTCTAAGGACTTGAAGTTCGTTTACCAACAATTTTTAATTCATGGTATGCGTTACCTAACTTGCAATAAACATCCGAGAATGTTGGCCAACTTTATAACACGATCACTATATTAAAGAATAATTTTCTTAATATGAAAATTAAATAACTGCTTCATAATAAAGCAGCAGCTTTACGTTTCAAAATTATTGATGTTATAAAACTCAATACAGATAATGTGCTAGCTTATTACTGCTATTTCGCCAACTCTTAACGTAGGTACAGTTGATACATCAAAACTACTTACGTAAACTAGTTCTTTTCATCTCCGTATTTTTTTTTCAGTCGGTAACATAAGTGACGATGAAACAATTGATTTTATATAATAACTCAAATAAAGGAAAGTAATAAATTAAGTCAAATTCACAATTTTGTATTTAAAGTTCTATTTATGAAGGGTCTGAGTAGCCTTTTATAATAACTCAAATAAGGCAAGTAATTAATTAAGTGAAATAAATAATATTGTATTTAAAAGTAAGTATATATTATGCATGAAGGGTTAGAGTAGCTTTTGTGAAGCATCATTTATATCATGCCTTTACTATTTATTTTACCTTCCAATATGCATGTTATAGAGCCTTTTTTTATTTATAAATTTCAGAAATTGTCTGTTTAGAGACGTAAGTCAACGCCACGTTTTACTTTGTCAGAACGAAGAAAGGAAAATATTTTCATATAAAAAACATTATATAAATAATTATTTTTGTGGGGATGGAATCTACAACAAACAAACGCGGTTCAAATCAGTTCCACAATGTCACGTTAAAACCACACGAATATTTTACCTTATAATATCATTTCATTTAAATTACCATGCAGTAAATAAATTAAATGAAAAAAGTGTAATACTTATAACATTAACTATTAAACTAGATATTTAGAGGTTAGTTTTGATAGCCGTATATGATACATAAAAAATACTAGAACGCAATATAAAGGTACTCATTTCATATAAAAAGTAACAGAGCAACCTTAAAATGGACAGGGATGCTAGTCAACAAACAGGAATGCTAGGCAGATGATAATAAATAAAACAAGAACAATCCCATCTTCATCATGAAGATAAAAATGAGAAGGTTCTGAAAAATCTTTTTCATAGAAGATCATCTTCATCATCAAAATAGTTTTTCAAAAGAATTAAGAATTGGACCGTGATAACTGGAAAGAAACGGGGGAGGACTACGAGTATGTAACGAGACGAGAAAAGGAATAGAACTTAGTATTAATTTTAAATAATTCAAGTACGTGTTGTAAATGGTCAGAGAAATAAAGGCTAACTTTATATTTACTTAGTTTCTCCCTAGCTTGTATCGAACAAAATACATCATTAGTAGGAACCGAACAATGTTTATTTATTTTTTGTTATTCATAACGCGTAGGGTTACATTTCATCGGTAAGACAGTTTGACCTAACTAAATCATGGATTCGGACTTGAGTGGATTATATAAGTGTGTATTATTTTTTCCATATTTCAATTTGTGATATAGATACCATTTTTCTGTATAAAATGATATTTTACTGAAAATTTTGTCTACCTGTGATATTTACACATACATATATGACACTATTTGTTGTAGATGCATTTTTATTGCATTATTTAATTTTATGTTAGGTACTGTGAAATTTACTTTCGCTAACTCAACGAAAGTGGAGTGTGTAGAGTTTAGACCCACTTCTTCCTACCTGACAATAATTCCGTTTTGATCGATTGAGATGTAAAATTTTATAATTTTCTCACCATTTAAAATTCAAACATATCATGCTTTATCCCAAGAAATGTTTTAGAGAGAATGGAGCTACCAACGCTGTGGTCCTTGATAACCTCTTTCGCCTTGTCTACCGTCATCTACCACTTTATACATAACTTCAGAAAGGTCCTCATACTTTATTTAAGTCAAAAGTTACCTTCCTTAAGTTAAAATGACATTTTTACAAGATTTTCTTACATTCATCAATAAAGATGTAAAGTTTTTTCTCTCGCTTTTTCTTTAGTCTTGAATGATCGAATTTTTACTTATTTAAATATGTATTCAGCATAAAGGACAATTTAAGCCAAATAAAAATTATTTAAATTAACACATTGACAAAAGTTTAATTAAAAAAAAACAAAAAAATTAAATTACCTATAAGCATAAGGTCAAGGTTAAATCTGGTCGGTATGTATAGTTTTGATAATAATAAGAAGCAAGCACAATATAAGACATTTGAAAGAAGTACAGAAGAAGTAGGAAAGGATTTTTTGTTTCATTATTCTATATCTGGCAACTCCCAATCAAGAAAAGCCGTTTTAAAGTGAGTTTCTGATATTTGCATTTCAAAAAGCTATAATTTATAAATCAAATTACTTATAACTAAAAATATAACATTATAACACGTTAAATCTCTCGAATGTTGTGAAGAGGGTGAATGTGTTAGTGTAATGGTTTATGGTTCATATTGAAACTATGAACTTTGTTTTTGCCCGGAGCAAACTGACACAAGTGACATGTTAATGGAAGTTATGTTATAGAATCTTTAGACAAAGTAATGTTATAACAGTACTAAACTCAAAAAAATATGTTTCTACTGAAACTTTATCATTATTTAGAGCAATATTAAATTTAAAATATTGTAGCATAATATAAATAATTTCACACCGGAGTAGCGAGTTGATAAATGTGTACACTTATTGTGTGTGGTGGGTAATAAATTAAAATTATAATTTTTCTTTTATGGTATAAATAATAAGAAAATGGTTTTGCGCTCACTGAATATGACACCTAACACGTAAGAGTCAAAAATGTGTCACATATATAATTAACAAGATGAATAAAAAGATTTATTACTGTATCACTTCCTAAAATATAATCCTATACGTAGAATCATTTTAAACTCCTCAGTTTTTATACTAGTGTTCTACTCGTGGCTTCACAACGCGCGCCGAAATAAAGAATACTACTTTATTTTTTTTTCTAGCTTCACGCTTTATCCCGCACATGACAGGGTAGGCAGAGGGAACTGCAGGGACCATGGGAACCAACCTAGTGTTAAGACACTCCGTTGCTTAGTTCCTGCTTTCTCCGTCCCCGCTTTCGAGGCATTGCGTATTGAGTGGCGGAACTCAACGCCGCGCTTTGCCTAGTTTGCCAGAACGAAGAAAATGGAAATAGAAAAATCCATCTTCTCCGACTGAGGGTCAAACCCAGAAACCGTCCCGTTACAGGCAGACGTTGCGCCTCTGCGCCACTACGGTCCTCAATACTAGGTTATTCTTGTTCGATAGTATTTTATGTATTAATATATCATTATACCCATATATTATATACTTGATAACCTTTCTTTTCAAATAATCTATCTACAAGATGAAAAGGTTTTTAAGTTAATAGTGTCTAATATATATGGACGTAATTTTTATTATGAAAAATTTTAGTGGTTTTTAAATTATAGAAGCGATTATTGACAAGGAGTCAATAATCGCTACAAATCGAATTCAATTTCATTTAAGACACGTGTAAGTGACGAGAGATCCTGATAATGTAAATGCTTAACAGTTATATGTTCAATATTTTTCTAACACTTATATAATTTTTTTTTAATATTTTAGCATAAATATTTTTTTAATTTGATCGCAATGAATGGATTACGAGAATGAATTACGTATGTATGTATTTTTGTATATAAGGAGAGATGTAATGTGTGTTGGAGCTTTTATTTTATAGTTTTCTTTAGAAATATATTACTTTTTTAATTTAGTATTATATTAACAACCATCGTGACGTAGAGGTTCAGAGTCTGCCTATAAACGAGAACTTATCTTATTTATCAGAACCCACTGTTTAGTAAGAGATAGCCATAATAATCTTTTATATGGAATATTAGTGCCACTTATCATCACTGCAGTGATCATTATATCCCTATATTTTATTAATTTTTACGTTGTGTTTAAAAGAAATCAAAATGTTTTATGTATTTATGTTTCTGTGAGTGTGTATAACAATATGTAGGTTAAAGTATTCTCTAAATTTGTAAAGGAAATACTTATACAATAAAAGAATTGTTCCTGTTTTTGACTTTTATTCTGCCGTATAAAGCAGTGCATTCATATGGGAAATTCATCCGTGAAAGTTTGAAAGTCAAAGAAGCTAAAACTTAAGTTTCTACGATTTTGTAAAATTTATTACATTCAAATGTAATCGCTTGTTTAAGCATTTTAAGAGGTATTGTGATTTATTTTTGAGATCACTGTCCATCCTTTACTACTTTAAATCTAATCTTCACCATCCAACGAAATTTTAAGTCGCTAATTTTAAGTCTCGATTCTATTACGTAGCTTATGTTATATTGTATTAAACTAAACATTGTTATCTTCATAAACAATATCTACCACTCCGTAATAAATAAAGTGATTATTTAGAGTTATAAATTATATTATGAAGCCATTCTTAAAATAATATGAAATGGTAAAAAGAAATAATTCCTATTTTCGTAACAGTAACAGGCAGCCTGTAGAAGCGCACAGTCACGTCCGAAGTAACAACTTTCTTTGTCAGTTAGCAGAAATTAATTCGCACAATCGGAAAGCTCGGGCTTATTTTGATTGATTAAAATGTAAAGTGGAACTTAAACAAAAGTGTGTTGTCTTTTTTATATATAATTCCTTACTGAGTAATTAAATTCGGTGTGATAAAATTATTATTTTGTAAGACTCATATTTTATCTTTTAGGATATGAAGTATATAATGAGGGAGTGCCCACTAATGTGATATATAATAAAAATTATAAGTAATATATTTTTATACTTTCTTCAAATAAACAAACTGAGCTTGAACTAGATAAAAATTTGGTTTAAGTTACATAATTGAATATATTTTTTAGCTTTTACTTAATTATTCATTGTTATATAAGTATAAATAATATTTGTTCATGTTAACTTGTTATAGTTTATATATCCCTCGCCCCTGCTTCTTTGAATGTTATATGTTTCTTTTTGCCCTAAAGGTTTTTAGGAAGAGATGCCTACTAAGCTATAAGAGCACCTTCAGTGTTTTATTTCTTATTTGCATGATCTCATATATAAATAAAAAAAACAACATGGAAAAACTAAAGAAAACGTAGAAGAAGCTCTTGTTCATATAGTTAAATTTAGCACAAAGCCTATATTTTAAATGTAACTTAAAAAATAGCTTGCTTTCGTCCAACAAGGACTACAGTTTCAAAAGTAAAAATATAAATTTTAAAGGGCTTATAGTGAAACGTAGTTACAAGTGCCTTTATTTCGTGGATTTCACATAATTTATAGCATTCCTGAATAATCCTCTACATTGTAGCTTGGGACGAAAAATTACTTTTTCTTTACACACAACGCAAGTTATTTATAGTTTTTTAAATATTTAGCACTCTATCTCTTGGTTTGTCTGTTTGTACGCACATATCTGCTGATTTACCAGACGAATTTGAATGAGATTTGTTTTATTGTACCTACTATACCTGTTATGTCTAGGCAGTCTATAGTTGAAGACTCAATAGTCTTTATAGAAATAAAACAATAAATGTAATGCTAATATACAGTAATGACATGAAAAAAATTATGTTCTTTAACATATAAACACAAGGATATGGAACACCATGGAATACTTCACCAATAAAATTTTTGCAGTATCTCGAAGCGAGGGTACTCTCTTGTAAATCACGTATTTTGTCATGTCCTTTGTGGGCTTTGTATTCGTAATATTTTGTCTATTTCAGATTATATCTTTTGGCGGAGTATTAGTTCAAATGTTAGATATATGTAAAAGACATCAAAATAACTATTATTATATAATATTTTTCGTAAAATGGGAAAATATATTGTAAAAAATAATTTTAAAACCTAATTACACACATCCTGTGTTTGATGGAAATAGAAACTAATTCATATCAAAGTTTTATTTTTCAGAAGATAAAAATTTGGACACAGTCAACCGTATCAGAAAAAACTTTTTATTACTGTAAATTGATAATTCATAATTGAAACTCTAAAACATAGTATTCAAATCGATCCCAGTCGAGGAAGATGGATTTTTCTATTTCCATTTTCTTCGCTCTGGCAACTAGGCAAAGCGCGGCGTTGAGTTCCGCCACTCAACACGCAATGCCTCGAAAAAGGCGGAAAGCGGGGACGGAGAAAGCAGGGACTAAGCAACGGAGTGTCTTAACACTAGGTTCCCACAGTCCCTGCAGTTCCCTCTGCCTGCCCTGCCATATGCGGAATAAAGCGTGACGCTAAAAAAAAATCAATCTGCTATATATTCTTTTCAAGGTAAAATCTTTAAATCAAAAATTAAAAATATTAATCGTCATCGCTTTCTATCTCACTCTATCATCTTAGCTCTGTTTTGCCAATTTCCACTCAAGTTATGTTAGCAAACCTCCTTGTCCTTTCAGTTTTCCATTGTGTATGCAAGCTATTCTAATTTAACTCGGAATTACCAAAACAACCTCGAGTACCTGCAATACCTTGCTATTCAGTTCATATTGCCAGCTTAAGCCAGCTTAAGCCAATATGAACATGTGTTTGACTTTCGCTGAAAGCTAAGGTGGCTCTCTATTCATTTCAACAGAATCTACTATAGCCAATAGGGTATTTTAATTTATATTTATTGTTGTCTTACTTGCGTATATATATATATATATATATATATATATATATATATATATATATATATATATATATATATATATATATATATATATATATATATATAATATATATATATATATATATATATATATATATATATATATATATATATATATATATATATATATATATATATATATATATATATATATATATATATATATATATATATATATATATATATATATATATATATATATATATATATATATATATATATATATATATATATATATATATATATATATATATATATATATATATATATATATATATATATATATATATATATATATATATATATATATATATATATATATATATATATATATATATATATATATATATATACGCAAGTAAGACAACAATAAATATAAATTAAAATACCCTATTGGCTATAGTAGATTCTGTTGAAATGAATAGAGAGCCACCTTAGCTTTCAGCGAAAGTCAAACACATGTTCATATTGGCTTAAGCTGGCTTAAGCTGGCAATATGAACTGAATAGCAAGGTATTGCAGGTACTCGAGGTTGTTTTGGTAATTCCGAGTTAAATTAGAATAGCTTGCATACACAATGGAAAACTGAAAGGACAAGGAGGTTTGCTAACATAACTTGAGTGGAAATTGGCAAAACAGAGCTAAGATGATAGAGTGAGATAGAAAGCGATGACGATTAATATTTTTAATTTTTGATTTAAAGATTTTACCTTGAAAAGAATATATAGCAGATTGATTTTTTTTTAGCGTCACGCTTTATTCCGCATATGGCAGGGCAGGCAGAGGGAACTGCAGGGACTGTGGGAACCTAGTGTTAAGACACTCCGTTGCTTAGTCCCTGCTTTCTCCGTCCCCGCTTTCCGCCTTTTTCGAGGCATTGCGTGTTGAGTGGCGGAACTCAACGCCGCGCTTTGCCTAGTTGCCAGAGCGAAGAAAATGGAAATAGAAAAATCCATCTTCCTCGACTGGGATCGATTTGAATACTATGTTTTAGAGTTTCAATTATGAATTATCAATTTACAGTAATAAAAAGTTTTTTCTGATACGGTTGACTGTGTCCAAATTTTTATCTTCTGAAAAATAAAACTTTGATATGAATTAGTTTCTATTTCCATCAAACACAGGATGTGTGTAATTAGGTTTTAAAATTATTTTTTACAATATATTTTCCCATTTTACGAAAAATATTATATAATAATAGTTATTTTGATGTCTTTTACATATATCTAACATTTGAACTAATACTCCGCCAAAAGATATAATCTGAAATAGACAAAATATTACGAATACAAAGCCCACAAAGGACATGACAAAATACGTGATTTACAAGAGAGTACCCTCGCTTCGAGATACTGCAAAAATTTTATTGGTGAAGTATTCCATGGTGTTCCATATCCTTGTGTTTATATGTTAAAGAACATAATTTTTTTCATGTCATTACTGTATATTAGCATTACATTTATTGTTTTATTTCTATAAAGACTATTGAGTCTTCAACTATAGACTGCCTAGACATAACAGGTATAGTAGGTACAATAAAACAAATCTCATTCAAATTCGTCTGGTAAATCAGCAGATATGTGCGTACAAACAGACAAACCAAGAGATAGAGTGCTAAATATTTAAAAAACTATAAATAACTTGCGTTGTGTGTAAAGAAAAAGTAATTTTTCGTCCCAAGCTACAATGTAGAGGATTATTCAGGAATGCTATAAATTATGTGAAATCCACGAAATAAAGGCACTTGTAACTACGTTTCACTATAAGCCCTTTAAAATTTATATTTTTATATATATATATATATATATATATATATATATATATATATATATATATATATATATATATATATATATATATATATATATATATATATATATATATATATATATATATATATATATATATATATATATATATATATATATATATATATATATATATATATATATATATATATATATATATATATATATATATATATATATATATATATATATATATATATATATATATATATATATATATATATATATATATATATATATATATATATATATATATATATATATATACTTTATTAATTATCTAACATTCAAAAACAATTATTGACTTTGTTAGTGATTTATAGATATTTAATATTTTTCTGCTCGAAAAGAACACAAATATTATATGGTTATATATGGATAATTTTGTGCCATAAGTTAACTAACTGTGCTAATAAACTTTATTTTACTGCTATTGGCTTATCATTGGTAATTCACTCTCACATCACGTCCCTTCGAGAGTTTCATGTCAGCAATAAAAGTGTTAGACAAGAATTTAAAATCAATAAAACCATTATTAAGATGTCACACCCAATCTCTAAATTGTTCTTAGCTGTATATCACCCTTTTCATCTCAATAAGGGATCAATGAAACATTGAAGGTAATTAGTCGAATAGTTCCTGAAACGAGGTTAGAGTAATCAAGGAGATAAGGCTATCATACGAGTATAACTTTGGTCACATATAGATAGTAAATACGCTTTACGAGAAACTTATCGGATATGTCGTAATATAATATATATATATATATATATATATATATATATATATATATATATATATATATATATATATATATATATATATATATATATATATATATATATATATATATATATATATATATATATATATATATATATATATATATATATATATATATATATATATATATATATATATATATACATATATATATATATATATGTATATATATATATACATATATATATATATATATATGTATATATATGTATATATATATATATATATATATATATATATATATATATATATATATATATATATATATATATATATATATATATATATATATATATATATATATATATATATATATATATATATATATATATATATATATATATATATATATATATATATATATATATATATATATATATATATATATATATATATATATATATATATATATATATATATATATATATATATATATATATATATATATATATATATATATATATATATATATATATATACTTTATTAATTATCTAACATTCAAAAACAATTATTGACTTTGTTAGTGATTTATAGATATTTAATATTTTTCTGCTCGAAAAGAACACAAATATTATATGGTTATATATGGATAATTTTGTGCCATAAGTTAACTAACTGTGTTAATAAACTTTATTTTACTGCTATTGGCTTATCATTGGTAATTCACTCTCACATCACGTCCCTTCGAGAGTTTCATGTCAGCTCAAATGATTTCATGCAAATATACTCGTGCCTCGTCTCAATTTGATTTGATGTCATTAATTTGGGTACGAACAGAAGTTAAAGTCATTACCGCAATTATAATTTTAAATTTTACATGTTATTGCGCCTAGTAATGGTTATTTTAATTTATTTTAATTTTATTTTCTTATAATGGTGATTTAAAATTTGTATACATGTCCATTAAAAAAATCTATATAAAGTGAATGATTTTTTTATAGATCGTTTTTTTAATATTATTAAACCTGTACACCGTAGTGACGTAGAGGCGCAACGTCAGCCTGTAACACGATGATTTCTGGGTTCGATTTCCACTGAGGGAAGACGGATTTTTCTATTTCTATTTTCTTTGCTTTGACAACTAGGCAAAGCTCGGCGTTGAGTTCCACATCTCAACACGCAATGCCTCGAAAAAGGCGAAAAGCGGGGACGGAGAAAGCAGCGACTAAGCAACGGAGCCGCGCTTTGCCTAGTTTGCCAGAGCGAAGAAAATGGAAATAGAAAAATCCATCTTCTCCGACTGAGGATTGAATCCAGAAACCGTCGCGTTACAGGCAGACGTTGCGCCTCTGCGCCACGACGGTCCTGACGGAGTGTCTTAACACTAGGTTTCCACGGTTCCTGCAGTTCCCTCTGCCTAACTTGCCATGTGCTGGATAAAGCATGAAGCTAAAATAAATAAATAAATGAATAATTTGTTGGAATTGTGGAATATTATCGTTGGAATTTAGCACACTATATCAACGTCCAGATTGACCTTAGGCACATAGTTTGTGTCCTAAGACCCACAAACAGCATACATTATCATCATTTGATCATATGAAGTTACAGATATAAATATTTTGCTTTAAATATGTTCAGTAGATGAAAAATATTGTGAATCATCCATTTTTGAACGTAAAGTTAAAACGTGCGACATATTATGCTTCTTAAACATATATTTTGTATTTCTAACACATTTTACTTCAAATTCATAAAATTAAACGCTTTTTTTGCAAATATTGTCAAATACTGTCTACACGTAACGGTAAACATTTGTGAGTATCATCGTCGCTAAATCCAACAGAGAAAACGTGTGTATGTGTGTGTGTCTTCTTATTTATTTTCATTGGACCGAAATATTTCTATTTAGTTGAGCTTCGCTTCAATAAGTAAGTTGTTCAAATGAATGAAATACCTGCGTAATTTGATACATCATGTAGTAGCAGATGTCATAGGTTTTATATAAATCAAGGTAACTTTATACGTATTATTAAAGTATTTATAAATATTCTTTGTTAAATTTTTAAATCTAAATACGTTTCCAAATATTTGCTATTTATGGGATATATTTGTGTGAACACTATGAATCTGAGATCAAATACAATTGAATTTGTTTTATATATATATATATATATATATATATATATATATATATATATATATATATATATATATATATATATATATATATATATATATATATATATATATATATATATATATATATATATATATATATATATATATATATATATATATATATATATATATATATATATATATATATATATATATATATATATATATATATATATATATATATATATATATATATATATATATATATATATATATATATATATATATATATATATATATATATATATATATATATATATATATATATATAATTAAACGCTTTTTTTGCAAATATAATTAAACGCTTTTTTTGCAAATATTGTCAAATACTGTCTACACGTAACGGTAAACATTTGTGAGTATCATCGTCGCTAAATCCAACAGAGAAAACGTGTGTATGTGTGTGTGTCTTCTTATTTATTTTCATTGGACCGAAATATTTCTATTTAGTTGAGCTTCGCTTCAATAAGTAAGTTGTTCAAATGAATGAAATACCTGCGTAATTTGATACATCATGTAGTAGCAGATGTCATAGGTTTTATATAAATCAAGGTAACTTTATACGTATTATTAAAGTATTTATAAATATTCTTTGTTAAATTTTTAAATCTAAATACGTTTCCAAATATTTGCTATTTATGGGATATATTTGTGTGAACACTATGAATCTGAGATCAAATACAATTGAATTTGTTTTATATATATATATATATATATATATATATATATATATATATATATATATATATATATATATATATATATATATATATATATATATATATATATATATATATATATATATATATATATATATATATATATATATATATATATATATATATATATATATATATATATATATATATATATATATATATATATATATATATATATATATATATATATATATATATATATATATATATATATATATATATATATATATATAGTAAAATGACTATATAGCCAAAGACTTTCTCGATTAATGGGCTACCTTAAGTTGGCTGAGCTCGAGTCCGCTCAATAGAGATGAGCGGTTACTTGTGCTCACATTTTCTTGCCTTGTGACGCCGCAAAGATCATTTTAGGTCAACAGCAGTAATATCAATTTAAAAAAATATACTGGTGGAATTGGATGTAATACATGTAATAGTCGTACGCGATGAACAAAAAGTGGAAAATTTAGAGCAAAATGCTTGTCTCTTGTAAAATGATCGACGTAAATTTACTATTCAAATATATTATTAAAAAATGTTTGCGTTATGAAGCTTATAACCCATTTGTTTTTTATAATAATTGCAATTTAATTAATGTTTTACATATGTTCAATATGCGTAATGCGTTCGGAATCAGGAGTTATAAGAAGCAATCCAATCAATATAGTTGTTGTCATATTGTTTTAACATAAGAATAATTTTAGAATCTTCAAGAGGCGACACTTAAAGGGCTTGCGCTGTAAATAGCCTTCAGAAAATTTTAGAAAACATTTTTAGATTCACAACAAGACATTATTATAAGTATTAAGGTACTTTACGTTTCTGACGTATTTCTGTATAAGTTCTTATTTATATTAAATGAGCAATATTATTGAAACATATAACTATATTTACAAAATAGAATATATAAAAATATTTAGAAAAAATATTATAAATTAATTTAATAACTTTACGTTTTGTCTTACCTTTAGAAGGATAGCGGAGAACCTAGAGTTAAAGCAGCTCGTTCCACACTTACCCTAATTGTTAGGCTTACTTTGTCTTATTATTAGAGACAGGAAATAAAACACCAAGAGTGACGAATCAAACTCTCAACCAACAAATAAAACAAAATAAAACTTTTTAATAGTTTTAGGCTGCGGAACTCAAACATGAGTTTAAATGAGTTGTAATACGAATCCCTGTTAGGGTTGAAAGTAAGTTACACGAAGATAATAGTAAAGAAGAGAATTATACAATATATTTTTATTATATTGTATAAGCATTATTAAAAAAATATTTCATTTCAAGAAATCTATAATTTTAACGGGCTTCTTATTTAGAATTTACTCGAAACTGTACTTTATGATGAAATAGCATTTTTGTTGTATGATTAGACTACACATTCCACATACTTAATCGTATAGTATATGAATAGAATATAAAAAATATCTTCAGTTAAAATGTAAGTAAATGTAATGTCAATGTAAGTTGCCCAACACAAGTGCCTAAAATACAAAGGGTAACATATTTTTCTTTTGTTTCAGAATGAAAAGATTTTGAAGGTTTTCAATTCACTAGATTTCTCAAACAGCTCTATGTAAAGACCGTAACAACGAATCGCTTTCTCTTTATGTCCTAATGACGGATATCCTCTGACAGTTTTACGTTTCGAGTGATCTCCACAATTCCTATTACATTGCAGATAGGAATAGACTTTCCTTTTTTATTCGTTTTTATCGTATAAGGATATAATAACTAATTTAAAGTTAATTGAATTTCAATTAAATTACTACATGATTGTTATTGTGAAGTATTTTTTGATACTCTACAGATGCGCCATTTATTGATCTGACCAGGTTAACAAAAAAGAAGAAAATTAATTGTTTAATCGTATTTGAATATTGTGCGTAAGCAAATAAAAAATGAAAAGATTTATTGGCAAGCATAAATTTGGGTCACCTGATGTACTTATTGTTATCTTATTGAAGCTGTCTTGTTTTTTGAAGAAATTACATTGTTGAATTCCAAATTCATAATTAGTTATAAAGTTATATTTGTGCTTGGTTGCCGATTAATTTAGGCATAGAGGAAGGCACACATATTATACTTCTTTGATTACTCTATCGAAAAACTTATTTATAAAATGATTTATTTTGGGAAAAATCGTTATAAAAATATGAAAGTTTTAAAAACTTATTAATCCTCGTTTCTCCTTTACGTCGTTCATATATGTTTGACAATTTTCTTTAGTTCTACTGCTACATATTAGGAGCGTTTCTTTTAATACTTCATTTTATAATTTTAAAAAACTTTGTTTTGTCTATTTTTAACTTCGTCGTGAAGACAAACACGAATCTATAAAATTTCTATATTTTTCTATACACCTCGAGAACCTTAAAGTAGAAGTCGCTTTGTTTATATTAGTTATTTTCGCCTAATGTTACCAAATCAAAAATCATGGAAATAGAAATGTACAATAAGAACATTATGTATACACTCTGTTATAGATATTCCATGTATTCACTGAACTTAAGTACTCAATTATTTGAATAAATAATTTCCCAGTGTTTGCAGCCGCTAATTAATCTTGAGGTCGAGTTCGTACTTCGATTTTCTATCTCGACTACAAACCTTTTCATTCTTTGAGAAAAGAAATTAGCAATTTCCATAAGAAAGTTAAAATGGAATAAATTAATCTTTGTTCAGATATTTCTAAGAACAAAAATTAATATTGTTAGTGGACATAGAATTAATTTTCAAAATGATATGACAATATTCTATATATTTTATTCATTATAATTAAAATTATAACATGATATTTTAGGAAAATATACGTTATGTTTTGTTTTTTTAATTATTAAAAGCGTATGAAGCACAAGTGTGTAGGTGATAGTGATGGATAAGTTCGCAACAAGTATTATTTATGGGTCATTTAATCTTATAATCAAGTTGGGGAACGTTTTGTTAAGACAAGATGGGGTGTATGCATTTCTACCAACCTACGTGCAGTGTTTAAATTCAGCCATACGTTAAAAATAAATTGACACTTGATCAGAATTCAAAGTTCAAACCCTACATTATTACAATCAATGCAAAGCAAATCTGGACTTATCCCAAGTGTTCAGGTAAAACACCAAGGAACGTTGCACATTATGCACCTAATCAATTCAAAAATACCTCACAATTCCGAAGAGCTTAGAGTGATTCATGAAAATTCATTTCACATTGGATCTAATTAAGTAACCCGTTAAAAATATAGATTTCTTGAAATTAAATAAATGAATATGTTTTTTTATTATTTTTTAAATATATGAGCATTGCGAATAATGAAAAGATATAAAAATATGCTTATACTCATGACTAAGATTATGCACGTCGTGTATATAGATATTCGTCAAGGGTGTGTACTGGGTCCGAGCATCTTTAGAATCATTTTCTTGTTACTGCTGAATACAGCATTTGACAATAAGCAACACTAACGAACAACAACGCATACAGTTCAGTAAATACAGGTAATTGCGATTAGTACTTTGGTTAAGCGAAATGTGCAAGTACCGTGAAGGTGGTGTATGTAGCACTATAACAAAAGCATATCACATGAATAGAAACCTGGTCCTGGAGGTATGTTTGAAACCTCAATTCTTTGGTGGCAACGGTCCTGTCGTCTCGTATACGACAAACATAGGACAATGAAATAACGTCGCTGGATATGTCTGGTCTGTGTTTATATGGTATAAATTTAAATTAATTATTTTAAATTCTGTTCTGTTTGATAAATATATTATATCCCATCAATTTATCCATACTTCATAGAAAAACTTACATAAATAAACTCTCTAGAACTAGAGAGATCTAGAGAGTTTATCTATGTACGTTTTTGTACGACTTGCTGACTCGTTCATCTAGGATTGCAAGGAGTACAATTGAATTGTATATAAAAGAAAAATACTTCCACAATTTACACAAAAATGTTCACATACACAAGCCAGCAAATTACGAACTAGCTTATTTTGGAACAACATTTACATCGATTGTCAGTATTCTTATCGTATGCCCTCCGGTTATATTTTTTCGCTAAAACACTTGGGCCGAAGCGAGTAATGCCCAAACTTACTGAGCGCACGATCATCTACTGAAAAGGTACAACATAAATAAATCACATATCTGCCCTTACTCTCTTTACTTATATGTACATATGTATGTTGTGTACGCGAAGGAGAATGTACGGTGAAAAAAGAAAATAAACTTTACACAATAATAGAATTTTATTAGTAGTGATGTTATATAAAACGATTTTGAAGCTTTGATCGGAGGTATAGTAAGTTACGTCATAACAGTTGAGGTAAATTAATATAATTATCAGTTTTTCTTGATAAACGGTCTAGTCACCATTTATTTTTTTTTGAATCTAAATTTTACAGTATATAGTAGGATAGAAATAATATATCTATAGTGATTAAAGTATACGAGATTTAAAATTATTGCAGTAATTATAAATTGTTGTCTTTGACATGAAAGAGTGGTAATGCAAAGAGTGATACAACATTATAATGAGCGTTTCATTTCAATACTTTGACGTAGTTGAAGACGAGATATATTTTAGGACATTCTTTTCTATTTAATTTCTTAAGAAATTAAATTGTAGCTATGTTATGTTAATATAATATATAATATTTAACTTTATTGTATATATGAGGCTAAAAAATTATGTAACTCCTTTTTAAGCTAAGATTTGTCTTAACGTAAAACGCCAATCAAACGAATGGGGAGTATGCTCCGGTTGCGACACTACTCTCTAAAATCCAGCCGAAACTCTTCTCACCTCAGTATGACATCTCACGACCTATTACCCAATTGTACTACGGTGCCACACCTACTGCGATGCTTCCATCACCTTCAACGTATTTTAGAATTTGTAAGAGAAATATTAAGGTCTTCTCGGTGCAGTCTCTTGAGGATAGGAGAAGGTAAAACTGCATATAAAGTCTTCTTTAATTAATGTTAAACTAATTTGCAATTATTACAATACAGAAGACATATGTTATGGTGATTATACGTCAAAATAAATAAACAAACGTGCTAATTAAGCATGTCTTTTAATATTTATTAAACAAAGATAAACAATTTTGCATTTCGAAAAGAAAACAAGGCAAAATTTTTCAGTTTTAAACATCTATTTCATTTTCAACTAATAAGGCTGTTTACATACATGTTCAAAACGGTATATCGTTTCTATTATACAAACGATATTTGTATAAAGCATGTAAAACTGTAAAAATAAATCGTAATACAAATCATATTTGTCCCATGATAATCCATATGTTACAAAATTGGGACATCTCGAAATTATAACGACATCGTAATTTGGTTAAATCGTTAAATCATTAAATCGTTTAGAGAAGGATTGTCCTTCTGGGGTCTCCTTATGATATACTCGTACCTACTTGAAAAATATGCTTTGTTTTTCAGTAATATTTTTTACGATAATAATATATATAAATTTAGCCTTGTCATGCCGTTTTTTAATAAGTTTCAATAAAGAAAATATGAAATAAAGTATTTAAATTTTAGTTTCGAAAATAATACATTTAAATTTAAAATGTATATATATATATATATATATATATATATATATATATATATATATATATATATATATATATATATATATATATATATATATATATATATATATATATATATATATATATATATATATATATATATATATATATATATATATATATATATATATATATATATATATATATATATATATATATATATATATATATATATATATATATATATATATATATATATATATATATATATATATATATATATATATATATATATATATATATATATATATATATATATATATATATATATATATATATATATATATATATATATATATATATAGTGGGACGTGGTTTATTAAAACAACGTTATGGAATCCAATTACTTAAAATTTTCTTATAAGTAGTTTGTAGTAAAATAAAAAATATAATGTTTAAGAATACGATCATAATCTTTTTTTTTAGATTCACGCTTTATCCCGCACATGGCAGGACAGACAGAGGGAACTGTAGGAACCATAGGAACGAAAGACACTCAGTTGCTTAATCCCTGCTTTCCGCCTTTTTTAAGGCATTGCGTGTTGAGTGTCGCAACTCAACGCCGCGCTTTGTTTAGTTTCCAGAGCAAAGAAAATGAAAATAGAAAAATCCATCTTCCCCGAATGGGAATCGAACCCAGAAACAGCAAAACCCGCGACGGTTCTTTTTAAAAATTATATTATTATTTTACTACATACTACTAATCATTATTTTCTAGAAACTCGAAGTTTTGTTATAAACACTATGCAATTAATTCATTCACTGCCTAACTTGTAACAAGTTAACACCCGAGAATGTTAGACCAAGTTTATACGTAAGCACCACATAAAAGAATATTTTAAGCAAGGAAATTGAGTTCCCTGCTTTATAGTATATCAATTGTTTCAATTGTTGGATTCTAAGCATTAATTTGTAAAATAATACTTTCATTCTTACTCTAATTTATATAATACTGCTTATTTTAAGCATTGCCTTATATGTTTAAAAGATTTAAATCGCGTTTTTGAACGCGTTTATCAAACTTATATTAAGAAAAGAAATTCGTATCTGTCTTGTAACAGTAAAACTCACGTTCACGACCCAGTAAATTGCATAGTATACAGATATATATTTATAATTATCATTTCGTTATTTATTCCTATCTTATTTAGCTGATTAAAAGGAAGATAACAGAATAATTTAAATGTAAAAGATAAAATATAGAAAAACTATTACTACATTTCCAACTATTAAGGTTATTACGCGATTTAATTATTGAATTCACAACGGCATATCAAATCAGTTCTGTGGCATTACGATATAATTTAAAAAAATGGTATGAATATTTTGTATTGTATCATTGTTTACTTTAAAATGTTAACATATTTTTAAATATATTATATAGTACAGGATACTGAAAGCTATTGAACAATAAATGAAGTAGACAAAAAGCTACAGAGTAGTATACCAAAAACGGAAAGAGCCAAAAAGAAGGGCCAGTAGAATGTTAATGATGATAAAAAATATTTTTTCATCATCAATATGACTTTCCAAAAGATTAAAATACAGTTAACAATATACCAATATAAATGTAAATAATACACACAATAGTATAAATAGAAAAAAAATTAAGTATCCATTGTAAATGACCAAAGAAACAAAAGGTTAATTTTAATTTACTTATTTACTTTTTTGCTAGGTTATATCGATTAGTACACAACGTTGAATAAGAAACGTATAATGTTTACACCTTTTTTTGTTATTCTTGACGCGTAGGCTTACATTTCATCGGTAAGACAGTTTGACCCTACTAAATCATAAACTTGGACTCGAGTTGATTATATAGTTGTACATTAATATACTATATACAATAATACAATTTGTTATTCTCAATATAAAGCATAGTTTGATTAAATTTTATTATTAAATAGTCTTATCTAATTGAATTTTATTGTGTAAAGAAGGTGCATCGTTTAAAGGCCATAGTAATCATAGTAGGCCAACGTCTACCTGTGATATTTGAAGGTTCAATTCCCAATTTTTATACATTTTAAGTTGCAATAGTACTATATAGTATTGGTTAAGAAAGGGTTATAAAATGGTTATTGCGGATATCTCGTACAAAAAATGAATGTACCCTTAGGATTTCAAAAATAAAATAGATAAAAAAGTAAACAATTATGCATCTTGTCATACAAGAAGGAAGGACGTATACCCTAGCAGTGGCTGTCTTGAAAGCAAATGTTCATCATTTGCTTTCAAAACAACTGACAACAATCTTACCGTAAAACATTTTTATATTTTAATTTTGATAAATATAAGGGAATATAATCGAAAATTTTTGTTACAGTTTAATAAACGCAAGCTTCTCCTAATTAAATCTAGGTCCGCAAGACAACAAAGTTTACCGCGACAATGTTGAAATATTCCTTGTTTAAACATTTCAATGGCCAGCCAGACCGCAGCAAAAGATAAATTGGCCAGAAGCAGATTTTGTAAATTTCTCTAAACATGTTTTGCTGTGTTTAAGGAAAAAGATAAAGTATATTCTAAAATACATATATTCATATATTTTTATTTATTATTTATCAATAAGATTCAGTATATTAATAATAAAATGTACGTAGATTTTTTCAGTTCATAAATATGCTTATGATAATATGGCTTTTATATATTGAATAAAAAAATAAAAAACATCTACTGCTAAAAAATATATGTGTTTATAATTACTGATCTAAAAAGGTGCTTCTCAAGCGCTGTTCCTCTGTCTAATTCTTTACCTACATTATAATTTTGATTTAAATTCTGAAATGTATTAAAGGTTATTTTCATGAAAACTTTTATATTAAACTAAATTTATTCTTATGTTATTCTTGTTTGCGTTGTGAGCTAGTACAGTTGCTGCTAACTTAAGAATTTTACACGAAGTAGGTCGCCATAGCGTTATAATCAACCGTTGTTTTGTAGGTAAGATAAAAAGATTTACTGCATCGTAAAATTACTTTCTTATATTATATAAGTATTTTATATTATACTATTTGAAGTATTATAAGATAATATTTATGCATAAGAACAGCGAACTATCTAATTTGAAATTAAATTTAGAGTATCGTACCGTCATGGCGCAGAGGCGCAACTGTAACGCGACTGTTACTGGGTTCGATCCCCAGTCGGAGAAGATGGATTTTTCTATTTCCATTTTCTTCGCTCTGGCAAACAAAGCGCTGCGTTGAGAAAAAAAATTAGTATATCAAAATTCTGTTCATTATATGAACATGGTGTGATATGATAATTAGTGTATATTAGTGTCGCGTGATTAAATAATTAATATCTTTAGTAGGCATAGAGCATCTACCTGCAACTGTCTCCGACATAAATTCATCGCTTTTATAGTCTTTTGGCCTTATTCATAAAAAAGTCTACTTTTTCTTTTTAAGGTGCTATCTTCTTGCGAAGTTCGGCGATCATTACGGCGACTTGGACTTTTGATACCGCAACTCTGAAAAGGGAACGGGTACTCTTGCCAAACCATTGGCGTAGATTTTTTAGCCAGGATATCCTCCTTCGCCCAACGCTTCGCTTTCTCTGGATTGCCTTGTATTATTAACTACATCAATTCATAGTTAGAATTTCTTAAGATGTGACCGAAATACTCAAGCTTTCTTTTCCTAATCAAGTATATAACCTCAGCTTCTTTGTTCATGCGACTTAACACGGTTACATTTTTTGTTTTGTTTCTCCAGGATATCCTTAGCATTCGCCTGTATACCCACATTTCGAAGGCTTCAATTTTCTTACTCATCGATTCTGTAAGGGTCCACGCTTCAACGCCGTACAAGAGAATTGAGAAAACATAACAACGTGCCAACCGTACTCGTAGCTCGATGTTCAGCTTTTTATTGCACAGAAGTGATTTAAGTTTAAAGAAAGCCTTACGTGCATGCTCTATGCGGTAATTTATTTCAAGGCTGTGATCACCCTTTTCATCAACCCAGCATCCCAAATATTTGTATTTGCTTACTTTTTTAGGGCCTGGGCCTTTTTAAGGGCCTGACCACTACAAAGTAGAAGTGAGTGAGTGGGTGATGTTCTACAAATGACCATATATTTGGTTTTCCTGATGTTGATGTTAAGACCATACATGGCATTAACAGACTGAACCTTATTTAGAAGGATTTGAAGTTCTTCTATGGTCGGTGCTAGTAAAACAGTGTCATCGGCATAGCGGATATTGTTAATAATCTGGCCATTCACTGTAATGCCCACATACAAATTGTCGAGCGCTTCTCTAAATATCATCTCCGAGTATAGATTAAAAAGGAGTGGGGATAGAATGCATCCTTGCCGTACTCCTCGTAAGATTTCCACTTCATCTGTTAGTTTGCCTTCTACTCGAACATTTGCCGTTTGATTCCAATAAAGGTGTTTTATGAACCTTACGTCTTTAGAGTAAAAGCCGATAGTCTGTAGAATATCGATCATTCTTTTATGCTGTACTCTATCAAATGCTTTTTCATAATCGATGAAACATACAAACACATCTTGATTCATGTCCCAGCATCTCTGTATTAAGACTTGATACGCAAAAAGAGCACCTCTTGTTCCCAAGCCATTCATGAACCCAAACTGCGTTCTCGAAATTAGGTTAAAAAAGTCTTATAGAACGTTTTAAGTATACTTTACTTAAAACGCTCTATAAGCTTATAGAACGTTCGATAAATGTGTGTATTCATAAACGCTCTATAAACTTTCTATAACTAAAATGTTGCTAATATTAGTTATAAGTTCACAATGTTGCAACTATATTGAAGTTGGTCGACTTATTGACGAAAATACCAGTTTATCCACAGATAATAAGTGGCAAACGCGTCTACTTAGTATGACCATAGATAATATTACGTATAAAAATATATTATTGGATCTGGCTTGACATATACCGGTTTGATTTACGTCATTGTTAACACAAAAACACGGATGTTTATTTTATTTTGGCTTATAAACTTACTTACGCTTTAAAAAATTAAAACAAAAGAAGAATAACATAAATTGAAATTTGTTTAGAAGTGGACAAGTATTATCTATGTATTTAAAAAAAATCTCTCGACGACATCAACATCTGATCGCAGTAAACAACTGGATTTCACCTCATCATGCCTCATAACCTCTACGATCTAATTTTAAATCAATACGTATAAGTTTAATAATAAATGTTCCCGTTAATTATTAAAATTATCATTTTGTAAAATTCTCGTCATTCAAAGAAAATAAGCTTCTACTTCTGTGCACCTTTCTTATGTAGAATTTATTACTAATAAACTTGTTAATAATTAAATATAGTTCATAAATATCGAACGAAATGACTATTATTATATTGTTTTGTTTACGAAATTGAAATTGAGACTTGACGACTAGCGACACGACGACGTCATACCAATGCTCAAACTAATCAGCTGTTACATGAATCGGCCATCTTTGGACGTTATAACACTCTTATAGTAGGGTTCTATAACTTTATAATAGGTTTATAGACTGATTAGCACTAAAATGCTGTTATGAATAACGTTTTTTGACAATCTGTTCTGTTCTGTTCTACGGTAATGGCGCTCCGAGCGTACCAGTTGAGCACAATTCACTTCGCCAATGTCACGTTGTTTGGAGAATACACGAAGGAGAATGTACGGTGAAAAAAGAAAATAAGCTTCACACAATAATAGAATGCATGTAAAAAGAAATCCAATAAAAAGTCCTTCACCTAAAACAAATTTAATCTGTAAGAATTTCATTATATACACATAATACATTGGGTTAGTACTAAATAAAAATATTTTACATGGGTGTTAGTTTATAATCTAATATTATTATACTTAATGCATTTACATAGAAATTTACATAGAGGACTAAACACAAGCATTAACACACACTCAACATTGGGCGAGGAACTTTGTTGGGAAGAATATCATACAAGGGACGAGTTAACTTAGGACAAGAGAAAAGGATGTGAGAATCCTCCGATCAATATGTTTTTGAGTAAAAAGCCACGGTCACTTTGGAATATTAGGTTGAATTAGGGCATAGTACTTTAACTGATTTTGAATTTCTTCAACCGTACTATAGCGAGCCTTTAAACGTGCTACAACTTTTTATGAATAAGGCCGTTTGTCATTTACGACTGGGGCAGTCGTAGATGATAAAGATTATTAACAAAATATTCCTAATTATATGATTTTTTCCAATGTCTCATGTTGAAGACTAGAAAACATATTTCAGTAAAATTTATTAGTGAATTTTTACCTTAATACAAATACAACCTTAAAGAATCAAAACAACTGGTGAAATGAAAACCAGATTAAAAAATGGTTATCTGTAAAGGCTTACTGACGATAATTGAACGTGACAACGCCATAAGAAAATATGGATGAAATGGTTGCATTTTTCAAGAGAAAATTTAATTTCAGTTGTTTGATAGATAGTTTGTATTAATATAGAGAAGAAAATAAATGGAAATCACAAGTTTCCTATGGTCCCTAGTTCCCTCTGTCTACCCTGCCATATCCGGGATAATGTGTGAAGACGAGAGAAAAAAAATGGAAACAACCAAAACCAAATTTGGCTAAAATTACCAATTAAAAGTCTTTTATTTCATTTATAAATGCTATCACTGTTACTGATAAGCACAATATTAAAGTAAAATAAAAAAAATGTGTTTCCGTTTATTGAAAATGACGATCACTCTTAATTTATGTACATTTAATATATAAAGTGAAATATTCTACCCATTTCACTACACAATATGCTACGTAATTTTCTAAAGTAATTTAACGAATGTAAATAGCAGTAATCTTCATCACATATATGTATATTTAAATATAAACTGACTTTTCTATCTCACATTTTATTACAGTTTCATATCTGCAATAGCAATCTAGAAGGTGTAGAACTGAGGTTACCAGTTGGGTCAACAGTCATCAGTTGTGAAATTTTCAATGTATATCGGCTTATCTAAAATGTATGAGAAAGAAAATTATTTGGATTTTTTAGTTTAACAGATACCTATACTTATGTAATTTTTAAGTTCATTCTGTATAACCAAGATACTCTGTTATCCATTTTCCGTATAAATTTGACATTGATCCCTATCCTATCAGTCCCATCCTGTCCTATAGTATCCTTACTTTGAAGGAAATCGTCAAAAATCACGTGGACCATATATTTTGACCCTGTCTGTACCGAGATGCCACATAATTATATTAAATGACATAAGTCACTTAATATAAAACAATAGACACTTATTATATAACAAAAATATTTTAGAGTTCCCTTCCAATACGTACCGTTGTCTATATGCAACAGCAACGATATCAATGCAATTATAATTGTTGTCATCCAAGACTACCCTATTTTACAAGATTCCTAACTATATACAACATTCATTCTTATATACATTTTATATACACATATTTTGTTTAATTTGCAAAAATCTTCCATCTTTCGCTACAAGAAGTAACCAAGGGTACACTACTTTTAGATTACCTTTCTAAATATTTATCTATGAAGGAAATGAAATATTTCTGTGTCGTAACTAGGCTGGTTGTTAGGTAGCTAGTGAGCTAGCAACAGATTTTCTAGACTAATTTAGTCTGAAATAGTAACTTGTGAAATGCATGTAGATATCAATCTCCGTTCTTTGGCAACCAGCCTAAAAATCACATAAAAAATCTTTTATTTCCTCAAATATATAAAAATATAATAATATATTCATACATTTCCTTAAATAGCTTTCATAGCATAACTAGTAACATCTCAATTTATAATCTGTTTAAAAAATGGTTGCCTGTAAAGTGGGTTTTACGGGCGAAAATTTTACGTGACAACGTCTTTTTCTCGGTAGAATATTTATTGATATGATTAATAATTATAGTATAAATTGCACAAATTTTAACTATAGAAAATATATTTTGTTTACTAAAACATTGTACATGTGTCAAGTGATACGCGCGGCGGACCGATCATAGTTCGGTGACAGTTGACACATCGTTACGTTACCTTTTTCATATGTGACTCCGAGCCGCAACCTAATTTAAGACGTTGTCACGTCAAAACATGATTTTAACTCTCTCCACATACGGTTACGTCACCTGTGAATACACTGAGTAAGCTGTACACAAACAATAGGTGCACGTAAATTGTAAGACCTTTGGCAACAAACATTTATTATTTATTCTATCCCTTAGGAAAGGGTTAAGAATTAGGTTATTTAAATTTTAGTGGTCACATTTTCTAGAAGAGGTAGTTAAAATGTAACATTGGAGTTAAGCAACAAAATCACATTACGTCTATCTGACTAACATGAAGCTTGTGGGTTTGACATCTTCTTAGAACAATATCTTGTTTTCGTTTTCTGGTTTTTTAATACAAAACGTGACATTGATTTCGCCACTCAATTTAAGATATTACATATATCTCAAATTTTTAAGTCAATTTAAGGCATTGTTATCAATAATTACCTTACATATTAGGCAAAATATTGTTAAAAATAAAAAAAAACGCCATGGGATCATATTTTAAAATAGTGAAAATAGAATATTGTTAGCTAAATATTTAACATATTGCAATATTAAATGGACATATTTTGTCTAAAACTAGAAATTTCCTTTTGAGTAGGAATCAAACTCACAACCACCACTTTTACGGCTGTAAATTGAAATTCCAATGTCTAATTAGTAGAATCAAATCAAACTAAATAGTTTTGGACTTCGAAATTCAAACATGAGTTTTAATGAGTTATAATATGAGTGGTTAGAGTTAAAAATAAGTTACACGAAGACGATTGTAAAGTAGGATATATAATGTATAACATAAATTATATAATATATAACAATATAATATGTAATATATAAGATTGATGATTGTTATCATCTAGATACAATTATTGAGACAAAAAAATACGGGATTTAAAACGCATGTCCGAAAATTAATGGCCAATAATAAAGTTAAACATGTACTGCAAGTGGTTGAACACCACGATAGCTCAGTGGATGATTTTAATATTTTATGTGTTACTTTTAAATATGTTACAGCTCGTCGATTTTGGCGGAAATAAAAATGAGCCCAAGATCCTTCAGTAAGAAATACAAGTAAGCCCAATGTTCATTTAAAATAGAGGTACGATTTTGCTGAAACTTGTTTTTTTATTTTTTATTACGCTGGGAAATGTGTTTACGCAGACTACCTGTGCACGCAAAAGTGCTTTACGGGCGGTACTGTGGGAACACCGATATCTTCGGTACAACCCACTAAAACTCTGTGAAAACCCTCTCCATATAAATAAGACTTCGCAAGATCGCTTGCGCATGCAACTACGACGCCTTAACGGAAGGCCCGCCTACGCCTGGTTGTACATCTTGTGACCGCTCACTCGGACGCAAAGCGTATACCCGCTAATAGAGTTACCGCTGTCCAGGAAACTGTAAGATAACCCCAATTTGCTCTAACCGCTATGATCCGTTGAGCTTTCCGTAATTTAGCTTTATTACGAGCAGTACGAGAATCCACCCACACAGGAGCACCATACAGATCTATTGCATTGGTGCAAGATGAGCGAAGTGCGCCGCAAAAGATTAGCCAAGATTAGCCCCAGTTACTTTATTTGGCTTGCTGAACCTGGCCCTTGTTCAATGTGTCGTAAAACGTAATTAACTAAATTATATTTGCCAGCAATCATTTGATTCGTAATCAGATTATTTTAATAAAATTTAAATTATTTTCAACCATTTCTTAAATATAGTATATCAAAAAGAGCAAAAGATCCACTCCACTTAATAATATTAATGATTTTTAAATTTTTAATAAATTAAGTACTAATTTAGTCTATTGCAAGTATTCAATTTCTAATTTTACGTTGTATAATGCCAGCTCTATTATCTTGGAATATGATAATGAATATGCCATAGTAATAATTTGCCGTTCTCTCTGAAGCAGGTAAATTCAGTAGCAGCAATTGGTGAAATAAATCTTAAATTTTGATACAATGTTAATTATTCATCATCACAATCATTCAGCAAAAAGTTCTCATTCTAATAGTAGCAAATATTTAGACATTCTGGCATTGCATGGTTTTTTAAATACTCATACGTTATCAACTCACAATTAAAGCTATATTGATCATATAATGCTGGTGTTTTATTAAACGCCAAAAATTTGCAAGCTAGAGTTTTTTTTCGTATTAAATTGCGGTAGCCTTGTTAAGTAAGATATCGTTGTATTTTATGAGTTTTCGTATCTGACATGATTGTTTTCAATAACGACCAATTTGCTCCCTGAGGGTGGCTGCATTCTCGGAGGAAATTAGTGGTTAGATAATTTTAATGGCGCACTCAGATGTAGAAGTCCGGTGTTGGACCCAGAAGGTAGTCTTGCTAGATGTGCTTTACAATAATCGTACAATACAAACATTTTTTTTCTTATACGTACATATGTAAAAAAAGTATGTTTAAGTATGTTTTTCACTTTACAAAATCTAAAATTTTTCTCAAGGTACTGACATATCCAGGAAAGTTATTTCATCGTCCCATGTTTATAGTTTATATACTAGGACTATACGATAGGACCGTTGCCACCATAGAATTGAGGTTTCTAACGCAACTCCGGGACTAGGTTTCTATTCATGTGATATGCTTTTGTTATAGTTCTACATATTCCACATTCACGGTACTTATACGTTACGGTCAACCAAACTACTAACCGCAATTACCTGTATTTACTGAACTGTATGTGTTCAATTAAATGATTGTGTGAAAACACGTTTTAAAATTGTTAAATATTTTAGACAATTAACTTGAAAATTATCGAGGACCGTCGTGACGCAGAGGCACAGCGTCTACCTGTAAACGCAACGGTTTGTGGGTTCTATTCTCACTCGAGGAAGATGGATTTTTCTATTCTCATTTTCTTTGCTCTGCCAACTAGGCAAAACGCAGCGTTGATCTCCGCCACTCAACACGCATTGCCTCGAAAGGAAAGCAAGGGCGGAAAAAGCAAGGACATGCAACGAAGTGTCTTAACCCTAGGTTCCTATTGTTTCTGCAGTTGCCTTTGTCTACTCTGCCATGTGCAGGACAAAGCGCGAAGATAAAAAAAAAACTGGAAAAAATATAATTTACTAAATTATTAACTGACTCATTTAGGTAAAATTTAATAAATTACATTACGTTTACCCATTAATAAATTTATCTCTCTATGCACCAAGATTTCTAACTGTGTATGATAATATTTCGTCTTATTTCGAAACCTTCATTTTGTAGGAAATAAATAAAAAACAAATTTCAAATTTATTAATATATTCAAAACAGTAAGCAGTACTTCACATAAATAACAAGAAACTGTAAAAAAGGAAAATACCTACAAATTTCATTCATGATTACTACCCGACAAATTCAAAGTGAATTGTGTGAAATCTTCAATTGTAGGAAAATTAGGCTTATTAGTAGCATTTTAAAACATGTGCTTTTAAACTTTGTATTGTTTTATGTACGATTTATGTAGAGGTTATCAAAACGTTACTTCTATGGCATTCTATATGGCATAGAAGTAACGTTTAAGGCATAGAAGTAACGTTTAAGGCATATACACAATGCCTGTCCTGCTCAAAGGGCGGTGTCAGTATAAAATAAACTATTTCCATGTACATTTTACAATTGGTGTGAAAATTAGATTCATTTTTGATATTCATCTACTCCTGTCTGATTACAGTAGAAAAGTGCCTATAATAAAAATGTAAACAATTTTATTGTTGCAAATGCAAGTAAAATGCATAAACAACACAATAAAAGTAAAGAATGAGATAAATATTTTTTAACAGTTTGTTACTTTGGTTTACTTAGCTGTCTGATTTTGAATTATAGGCAAAACGTGCGAAGATAAGATAACTAGTAAGAGCCATAATATTCTCAAAGAGAATTGAACTCACATTCAGTTAGTAACCAAACTTAAATAAAATATAACGTGAAAGTGCTGTCAAAATAATTCCTGTAAGTGTCAGTTAAATCCAAATAGTAAAGCAAGTAATCATATTTTGATGTCAAAGAAGTTGAACCAAAACTAACAAAGGATATAATATCTGACAGTTGAAAACAACAAGTCAAAGTAACAAAATTCATTATGGCCTAACTGGAACTTGTGCCACAAGCACGTTTTACTACGTAGCACAGTTGCAGTAGAATTAGAGTAGTAAATAGTTTGTTTCACTTTGATGTTCAAATTTTGACCAAATCAAGATTCTTGGCTACATTTAAAAAAGTTTTTGTTATTCAATTTTATATTAATACAAAAAACAACATATCTTACAATAAAATAATTTAAGAAATTTATAAAATTATGGTTTTATTTTAATTTATGAACTATATTTCATTACTTATTTTGCACTTAATATGAACGCTTTGTAATTTTTATGAATTAAATTTCTTGGATCTTTTCGAATCTCTCACCTATTAAATTGTCCATTAACTTTAATATTTATATTACTTTTTTATGAATATCCACTTCATAATATTCGCCTTATCCACAATAATATCCTATACGGATCCTCTGAGTGGTATTACATAAACCCTGACATTTATTTCCACAATCGATAAATAATAAATCTTCTGAAAAGAATCGCATCCAAGTCATTTACTACTGCCTCTAGACAATAAAAATCTTGAATACAAGAGAAATAGTCAAACAGTTTCAGTACCTGCAACACATGTCCTCTGTAGTAGTCTCTCTGTAAATCCTGTAACCTATAAAGGTTGCGATGTTTACGTAAAAATACTTTAAAACCACTAAATCTACCACTAAATGATTGGATCCAAACGGAGCTTACTAAGTATGAAATGACACCTTCAAATGTTGATAGCATCATTATAACTGAATCTACCGCAGAGACTAACTAAAATAATAAATAGTACATGGTAGATGGCTCATGTGAGTCACGATTTGATTTTTCAATACCTTAAAAGTAGATTTCTAATTTTAGCATAATTTTAAGAATTACTTATTACTTTTTTTAATAATAAGTAATTCTTAAAATAATACTTTCAACGACGTATAATATGCGTAGTACATTTCAAAAAATAATAAAGTATTAGACTAAAATTAACATTACAAATGCTGAAGTGTAATACCTAACATTATAAATACTATATAAATAGTAACTCTTTGAGTCTCTTAGGCAATGCTGAAAATTTGAAAACCCTTATTAACTTAATCCTCATAAAAAAGTTGGAAAGGCTTAAAATAGGGAATAAAAGTTTATACACGAGTAGAAATTTTATCCTTTTTATAAATAGAAGCACTTTACATTAAACTTGTATTAATATAAATTTTATATATTATTGTTTTTATCGATGTTAAAGTCAATTTGTCTTAATAAGTACTCATATATTAGTGCCTTATTATTGAATACGCATTAATGTTCTAATATTTCTAGTGGCTCTAGTGGTTTCTATAAGTTATTCTCCGCACATATTGATGTAAATACTACTACAAATTAAGTTGTACGTACGTAACTTAGGTTGTACGTTGTCGCTATCGTTAGCTGAATAGAAGGGATGAAAATAAAGTTTAATATTTTTAAATGCTTATAAATTGCCAGATTAGCAATATATCTGTTAGACATCAAATGTCTATGCAATTTAAAATTTGGACAATATATATTTTATAGTACTAAATATACAAAGTCGTACGTGGGTATACTAAAATATGTATATTTAGATAATATGAGTATAGTGCCAGCACTTCCTAAGATTTACTGACTAATTTAGTGCTTAGATCTGAATGTAGGTCAGCCACAAGCTATCTTGAGGCTTGCAAATGATTCATTAGTGACGCACATACGATGTGCCTTATCTTGCTACACGAAAGCAGTCCCGAAGGCAACACTTGAGATTTATGTCACATTCTAATTTCTATGTCGACGTTTGAAAACATATAATTGAGTTAACATACGTATGTTTGGTATTATTAAATTATAAACTCCAACAAACTAGCGAATTCAAGGATAGAAATTTATGCATATATCCATATGTGCATCATGTCATCAGTAGTGGAATGTATATATTGTTTAATACTATTATATCTCGACATTTTATTTTATGGAAGAAATAAAGGTCATTTTTAACCGTCTTATAACCCACTTTTTCTATAAGATTCTAATATATATATATATATATATATATATATATATATATATATATATATATATATATATATATATATATATATATATATATATATATATATATATATATATATATATATATATATATATATATATATATATATATATATATATATATATATATATATATATATATATATATATATATATATATATATATATATATATATATATATATATATATATATATATATATATATATATATATATATATATATATATATATATCTATATATATATATATATATATATATATATATATATATATATATATATATATATATATATATATATATATATATATATATATATATATATATATATATATATATATATATATATATATACTCTTATTTATTATGGTGCTATTTTATGATAGTTTGTTTATTTCAATTTATCTTATAATATTTATGATCCAATAATAAACAAAGAAAATTTCTATTGAAATATCATGTTTATAAGATTTCTTGATAAGAATTTACCAATCACCAAAATAATTTAAAAGAAAGATCATGTTATTAAGCTTTGTGAAACATTATATTTTCTTTTTGTTGTTTACAATACCTATGTTTATTTTGTAACGTATAATATTTATCCTACTAAGTGATAACACATAACTAATTTGTACAAATTATTGCTATAGTTTTAAGTTTAATTGAAAATTAAACATATTGGATAGTATTGTGAGCTTCAGTCTTACTATTTTATATAGAATGGTTTCAAAATTCTACTTTTTGAACAATATACTACGACTTTCTTAAATTATGAACAAAACCATTTTAAACAATGTTTACATAACATAATTATAATATGAGCGCAAACCGTTTCATATTAACAATGTCAACATCACGCTTGTTTTGCTACTAGGGCGAGGAATAAATATATATTAATATACTTACCATGAGTAAGAATCGAACTCACACGTGATGTTTATAGTCCTAATACATGTAACTACTCGTAACAATCTAGTCTATGTTATGATGCATTTACTGATATTTTAAATTCAATAAGTGTAAAATCACATTTTAATTAACAAATAGCTGGTTAGTATAACCAAAGACCTGATAACCTTTTACAATCAAATAAAAACATATAACCCGATATACGATGAGAAAAGAAATAAAAAATGCAAATATTTTATTTCTTTTGTCATATTTTTTAAATAAATATAGTACAAAATGAATGAGGACCGTCGCGGCGCAGAGGCACAACGTGTGCCTGTAACGCGACGGTTTCTGGGTTCGATCCCAGTCGGAGAAGATGGATTTTTCTATTTCCATTTTCTTCGCTCTGGAAAACTAGGCAAAGCGCGTCGTTGAGTTCCGCCACTCAACACGCGATGCCTCGAAAACGACGGAAAGCGGGGATGGAGAAAGTAGGGACTAAGCAACGGAGTGTCTTAACACTAGGTTCCCACGGTCCCTGCAGTTCCCTCTGCCTACCCTGCCATGTGCGGGATAAAGCGTGTAGCTAAAAAGAATAAATAAAAAAAATGAATAGACCAAAATATTACAGCGCTGTTAATTCATTTATTTGCCGTTTGACCTGCATATAGTTATAACTAATAACACAAATTTCGAATTTAGTCATAATTTAAGCAATAAAACTGAAAGATAGAATATGTTAATTGAAACGATGTAATATGCTGTTCGGTAAGTTTACCATGATAAATATATATATTAATAATTTGTTACCTGATGACTATTAACTTAGCGTTTGTATTTATACTGTATTGTTATAATGAGTAGCTAATTGGGCAATGAGACCACTCGAGCGAAATTTGCTTTATAAACACAAAATTGTTATAATATTATATTAGAATTAAATAATATTGTTAAAGATACAATACGAAGATAGTCTAATTGGACATACAGGTAATATGTCCAACCCCCATTTGCAACAGTTGTCTTTAATTACTTTTCTGGTTTTAATCAAAATGATTCCATAGATGAACTAAATGTCTATTTTTAATTTTAACAGTATGATTAATATACTATTAATAGTATTATATCTTAAATATCATCAGGTGTTTTCAGGAACAAAGCTAAGCACATACACTCATATAATTTTTACTGGAATTGCCTTTATGGAGGCCATAATATGTAAACGTAATATCGTAAATATTTTTCATATCCTTAATGGTTCATAATTTGGGACCTCCACATTTAGTCGGCTATTGTTACAGCGTTCGTAACGATTTTTTTATATAAATATTTTAATATTACAAAGCAGTTACGTATTTTATAGTGAGTCAAATTTAGCTAATTTATTCTAGTTATACACATTAAATGTGACAAAAAAGATTAATATTTAGTTTAATTTATGATCTAACAAACCTCTCACGGCTTCACCCACTTGAATACGATTATTTATTTAATAAAATAAATTGTGTTGGTGAACATTATGTATATCATAATTTCTAAAAGGATTTCAATGAAAAATGTTTTGCAATTAAGAAATGAGTTAGTGAATTCAATAGACCATGTATTAACTGGCGATATTCGAATAATTTGTTTTAAAAATAACCTTTTTTTAATTGTGAACTGATTTAAATTACACAAATACTGAATATTAAAGGAGATTATTTACAAATAGTTGAAGAGTCAACTGTAAAACATTGTTCAAATGGTTAAACGCTTCCAATATATATTTTTTCATACATTTTTCATGTACAGACAGTGATCTGTTACATTTTTGCTATACTAATACATACATTTCATATAATCTGTATATGTTATATAGACATACAATATATAGATTCATGTTCACGAGTGTGCAGTCTGTGTTCAGAACAGAGCGAGTATTAAGTTTTATATATTAATATACGAGTAGCATTACTTTTGTTAAAATTTTAAGCATCATAAAATTTTTTTTACATCACATTTAAGCTTCGAAAAAAACAAGGCCATCGTGTTGCACTCAATAAAGGAACACTTAACAATTTGAAAATAGGTATATAGGTATATAGTATGAGCAATAAAATATCTTAATGCCAGGTTATATACAGAATAAAACAGGTGATAATTCGAAATATTAAAATATCTCTATATAAATCTTAATTTTTCGTCTTCTGGGTAAGCAAATGCATTGTCAATTATAAAGCTATCACATTGTATAATGCCATGTATTATAGTACATATACATTTTTAAAGACCATAAAAGATGTTTTCTCAAAAGCACGAAGTTTTTCTCTGGAAGAGATAAATGTATTTTCTTGGAATCTAACACTTTTAAACTTTCAAAGTGCAATAAATTTAAATAGAATTAATTAAATTCAGTCGAACTTCCTAGTAATCAAGTTGCCAAACTACAGGGACTCTATAGGAAAAAATTGAGTTAAAGAAATAAATCCAGCTATTTTTGCAATATAATTTGTATTCTGGCAAATTAAGTTAAAAGTCTTTAACTTCATTCTCAAATTAGAAAAAATATAACAAATATTTAATAATTTATTACATAATATATGATCCGATAAACGTTACTTACTGTATATAAAATTTAATATATATGTTGTATGTATGTAGTCCGGCTAAATCCATTTCCATTCTTTTAAATTTATCCGCCGCGACATTTAATTGTTTACACAAATGGATTGTGCTATGTGGCCTCTTTTTCATTTTCACGTTTTGTAAGGCAAAATGTGATGCTAGTTTTCAATACTCAATTTGAAATGTAATATTAAAAACCTTAAAATTTATAAATGTTATATTAAAAACCAATTTGAGGTATTGTACACAATAATAGCATAAAAATTACTATAAAAAAGCCAAAAGCTCTGCGACCACAATTTAAAATAATTAAAAACTTTGATTATATTTAAATTATTGCGTAAAATTAAGAGTAAGGCTGAAAACAAAATATTTCATTATATACATATAATTTTTTTATTTATGCTTTAAAATGAAGTACGAAATATACAACAGAAGTCGGTATTGAAAAAATGATTTTGCACATTTTATTCTATTGAGGAAACTAGTTGTATTTTTTTATCTTTATTTGTAAAGTATATATTATATTTGTATCACCTTAATCATAACTATTTCAACCTTGATAATTTCTTTTCTACATTAAATTCAGAGTTTTATTGCCCGACCTATCAATAAGCAACTCTTATACCAAATAGTACAAAAGACAATGGAAGGATTGAATCATTTATAATAATTTTTCAAGAAATGAATACAAAAAAAAATGTTTTTAATATATACAATTTTATAACATACAATTTTCAATATATTAAGAAATTATTAATATATTAGTTATTTTGTTCTATAACTTTGACCGCAATAGCTACATATTTTAAAACTTATGGTGGTGGTTAAATGGATATATTTTGTCTAAAAGTCTTCCTTTCTCTAATTACAAATTGTTCTCTTTTGACATCAAAGAGCGGTTACGCAAACAATGAAACAACATTTTAATGAGCGTTTCATTTCAATACTTTCATGTACTTGAAAATAAGAATCACTTTTAGATCTTTAATATTTTCAGATCCCATTTTTTTTATCTTTCTCATTTAACTTCTTTCAATTTCCTGTCTGTTATGAAAATTAATTAATCTTTATTTTTATTAGTGCAAGTATATAAATCTAGCTGTATTATAGTAATAAAATATTTCACTTTGAAATTTATGTGTGGTTATACATTACATAATCTTATTTCATAACGCCTACAACTATCGAGTTGGGTACAGTCTGACATATAGGTAGTATTTTTTTGTAGCTTCACGCTTTATCCCGCACATGGCAAGGTAGGCAGAGGGAACCGCAGGAACCGTGGGAACCTAGTGTTAAGACACTCCATTCCTTAGTCCCTGCTTTCTCAGTCCCCGCGATAGGTAGTATTCGTCGGTACAATGTAGTCTACAACTGCGTCTACTATTACAAGAGTTAGTTTATTCAGTTGCGATGCCTCGTTGAACTGACCGTCTATTGCGAGCCCCCATCACTTTAAGATTATCTTGAAGTTTCTCTCAGGATATCCGCACCTTTCAAAATGACTTGCAAGACCCTCTCGCCCTTCTAGGGTAGGTAAAAATAGTATTTATTTAAAAGCTTCCTCCTGACTTATTTATAATTATTAATATACTATAAATCAATAGACACAAATTTAATGTGTGCTGATTCCTTAAATATTTCCAAAAAAATAAATTAATAAAATAATGAAAAATTAAATTATGATCACTGAATACTGATAAAAACTGATAACGTATATACTTGTTCGAACATATACAACACACATATTGTATTGTGATTACGACATTTGTATGTATACGTGTATATTAAAATTTTCATGTAAATTATATTTATCCCATGTTATTCCGTGCGTTATCTCAACAAGAATGATACATCCTGAGACTATAAAGATATGACACAATAGTGACAGTTCAGGTAAGGGTAATTCTCGTGGGGACTCCATATATATAGTTAAATAATGAACGTTTGTTGTAATAAATCCTAATACTCCTTATTAATATTCATTTACTACTATTCTCCAAATTTCAAACTTAGGCTAAAAACAATTACTTTCAAATAATTCAATGCAATACCTAACTTGGAAACAGTTTATAATATAATCACTACGTGAAAGAATCTTTTACTATGGAATATCTGTTACCTGCTCCTTACTAACTGACGGAATTATTAAATTCAGTATTTATAGCATACTATCTCTTAACGGCGCTATCCTCTTAATTGCAGATACAGTGTTAACATTCGACTGGTTTATTCAATGCAGTATATATGGCCTATAAGAAATATATATTCTTTGATAATTCTATTATTCAATATAAAAAGACATTTTTTTATCTCCGATCATTACATTGGTATAGGTGTAACAACTTATGATGTATGTTATTTTTATTACATTTAATAAAATATGTGAATGTAACAATTTTGTAGTAAAAGGTCTCAATAGGCTTTATGAACGTACCATCGAACCTTTAATTAGCAAAAGAAACCTTCACAATCCACCATATTGCGTAAAGTTTACTGATTTCTTTTTTTTTTTTTTTTTTTTTTTTTTTTTTTTTTTTTTTTTTTTTTTTTTTTTTTTAGCTTCACGCTTTATCCCGCACAAGGCAGGGTAGGCAGAGGGAACTGCAGGAACCATAAGAACCTAGTGTTAAGACACTCCGTTACTTAGTCCCTGCTTACTCCGTCCCCACTTTCCGCCGTTTTCGAGGCATTGCGTATTGAGTGGCGGAACTCAACGCCGCGCTTTGCCTTAGATGCCAGAGCGAAGAAAATGGAAATAGAAAAATCCATCTTCTCCGACTGGGGATCGAACCCAGTAACCGTCGCGTTACAGGCAGACGTTACGCCTCTGCGCCACGACGGTCCTCTTTAGTATTTATAATTGTTTTTCACATTTCCAGTAGACATTGGATAGATTTCCACAGTTCCTGCGGTTCTCTGTGCTCGATACTACGTACTATGCAAACAAAGTGTAAAGCTGAAGTGAAGAAAAACGATATCATAAGGCTTGCCATATAAAAATAAAGTAGCAGGTTGGATACCTAACCTGTGTAACCAAATATTAAAATATTAATATCGGTATTTAAAATTTGGAACAACTTCTAACAGGTTTACTTACATTTATTTGTTACGCAATTTAATCTTATTTAAAATGTATTACGCTTTTGGATAGTTCGATTTATATATTAGGATAATGTATCTCAGCATGTGAACGTTTAAATCAGCATTTAAGATTAATTATCATATATTACGTATTCAGTAACGAGCGGTGTTATTAGTTAAACTGGAAGCTAACATAGGCTCAGGCGGCAGGAACTGATGAAAGTGCTTGGTAGGGCTTGGTAGTCAGAACGCTTGGACGGCTACAAGTGGCGCGAGTTGAAATGCCGCTGCGTTCTAATTTTTATTTGTTTTATTTAAGTAACAAGAGCTTGATAATATTACTTTTCAGTGGGGATTTACACCAGGATCTGAAACTTGGCTATGTTTATTCAAGAAAACTCGATTTTTTTATATATCTGTGCAACCTTATTTACCTTGCAATCTCTGGAATAGCCTCTACTTTTGAAATCAAGAAAATTAACTTAATTATTAGTTTTATATTAGATAATATTAACTAACCAAACTAAAGAGCTTAATTAATAACGCAAGGGACCTAGATATTTTTTGTGCATGAATACATATCGAACGAAGCATAATATTATCCAAAAACAGTTAGTTTGTTACATAACATATGGCTAATATCAGGTCATCTACACCTCATTGTGTGAATGTTACCTGGACGAATGTTCTTCGTCTGACATTTTTATTTGTTGTACCAAGTTAATGCGCTTTTTATATCATGACACTCTGAATAAAGTACCTTGTCCTGTGAATATTGAGTGACTATTATTGCTTATGCTCACTCTATTATGTAAATATAAAGCATAACAAGATTATCTTATAAAGTAAAACTTGTGTAAAATATTATTTAATATAAACTTATTTTACTGTATATACACGTTGAAATTTACTGTTTAACTTTATATTGATTTTCTTTCTTACGAGCATGATAACTTTTTTAAATTGTTTTTTTTTACCGTTCAACCGTGTTTTTAATTTCGTGCAATCGCGTTTTCTCCATGCAACGTCAATTGGTAAAGTGCATAGTGCGCAACTGCAACACTCGAAACACAACTTAAGAATAACAACAGAATTAGTCATAGTAATGAATTTCATATAATCGTAACAAAAATAAAAATTTATTAATGTAAATTTTAAAAATATGTATATAGCAAAATTGCAAAAGAAGTTTAAATCCAACTAAATATCTGGAGGAAATCCTTCTTAAGGCAGTTTTAGGCAATTGGCTACAAAAACTGCAGTTGTATTTCCAAAAATTGTAAATCATTAATAGCTGAGCAGCATATGATAATTTCCTTACCATGCTAAGAAGCAAAGTAAACAATAAATGTAGGTATCGTAAACCGAAATCTTAAAACGAAATCTTTAACAACATATATGGTTTTCACTACGTCGTAATATCCATGCTGAATCATATGTTAGTGCTAAATAAATCGTCCACCTTATCCTTTATTCGGACAATAGTGGTGTGCAGATATCTATGAAAACCCTCCTGTAATGAACGATATACTATTAGTCATTGGACAAAAAGGCCTTAAGGAATAGAAAAATGACTATAACTATTTTACTAAGGTAATGGTTTCACTTATTTTTTCATAAATTTTCCGTGTAGGAACGTACTTTTAGCTCTTGAAACTTTAATTAATGTTATTTTCTTAGTCTTAATTATACATGTATATATATATATATATATATATATATATATATATATATATATATATATATATATATATATATATATATATATATATATATATATATATATATATATATATATATATATATATATATATATATATATATATATATATATATATATATATATATATATATATATATTTATATATATATATATATATATATATATATATATATATATATATATATATATATATATATATATATATATATATATATATATATATATATATATATATATATATATATATATATATATATATATATATATATATATATATATATATATATATATATATATATATATATATATATATATATATATATATATATATATTTGTATAAGCGTAGTATATTCTGTGCTGTATAATTTTTTTTTTTAAATAAAAGAAAATTTTGTAATACATTGGTAAAAACTAGAAGTGGATAGCTATGCACTTAAGTGGAGGTAGTTGAGGTTCAAGGTAAAAGTAATAAAAATATCACTGAACAAAGATTAATAAAAGTCGTTATTGTAAAGTACGTATATTATATAAGATTTATTCAAACAAATTAAATCAGAAACATAATTTTAAAAGACCCTGTAGTATTCTAGTCTCTTTAATATTTAAACACGATTAATTACACTTGTGAATATACTAAGTATGCTATATACAAACGAAATTAGCATGTAAGTGGTAAGACTTATGGAAACAAACATTTACTATTTAATATATTCTTTGCGAAAGGGCAAGGAATTCTACTTAAATTTTATGGGAGAAATATATTCTAAAGTTTTTCTAGAAGAGTGTGAAAAGATAACAGTGAAGTTATGCTGCTAATTCTCATTCAAGCCGTCCGCGTCTGACTGTAACACAACAGTTGTGGGCTCGGTATCAACTTGCGAACGATGAATTGTTCTCGTTTTATTATTATTATATGTTTAACGTGATTGGATTTTCCGTTTCCGGCTGTCAAATAAGTAACAATACGTTTATAGTGCTCCCGAGTTTTTAATTTAAAAAAGCTAGTGAAAAACAGCAAATATCATACAAAAGTAACAAATAACCACAACATTGGAACTGGATCGACCTGAATTCCGTCAAAATTTCACCAGGAATAGAAATTATATTGGAAAATATCACCAAAAATACCACAGTTTGAAGGTTAGAGATCATTCAATATTTTAACGTAAACATTTCAATTATAAACTGACATTTGTCAAGTCTCACGGCGTACACAATAGCAGTAGTACCAACATTACAAACGAAACATTAACGTTTGGATACACATATAGTGAAACGTTTTGTTATTGCATTATGGAGAATAAAGGTATGTCAGTGGAAATGCTACAACTATTTCAAATGATGAAAATAGAATTAGAAAAACAGACAACAACAATTACACAGAATATTACTGATACCTTAATGCAAACTATAGACACTAAAATACAACCATTATTGGAAGAAAATAAGCAGTTAAAATCTGAAGTGCAAACATTGAACAGAAAAGTAAAATATTTAGAAGAGATGAATAAGAAGAATAATATTATACTACACGGCGTTAAAGAAACTGAGACGAATCACACAGAATTATTAAACATAATAAAAGATACCCTACAAAAAATTAATATTAAAATACAAAACTTCGAAATAGATAAATACTACAGACTAGGAAAAAAGCAAGATAACAGTAAAATAAGACCCATACTTATCGCATTTACGTCATATCAAACGAAGGTAGAAGTAATGAAAAATAAAACAAAACTGCCACATAAAACTTTTCTTACTGATGATTTATCAAAAGAAACGCTTCAATTACGTAAAATCCTACAGCAACAACTAAAAGAAGAAAGAGAGAAAGGAAACGAAGCATTCATCAAGAATAATAAACTGATAATAAAAGGAAAACCAGAAGTAGAAAAGAGGAAAAGAGAAATTTCTATGTCACCTTAGAACATCCAAAAACAAATGGACTCCACAGAAAGGATAAATAGTACTGCCCCGATTAAAATGCATAAAACTGACGCATTTGCGTACATGAGAGCCCGATCTATCTCCCTGTCAGAAAAACAAACACAATCTCATAAGGCATAGGAATTCTCTGACACCGGAAACGCGAAGAAATTAAATATAACACAAATAATTTTAGCAGAACCTAAACAAATCCCCAATACGGTTGGTCACCGCGGGGAGTTCGACCGTCCCCCCCAAGAGCCTACAGTAAATAGTTTCAAATTCCCTAACAAACAATTCTCCGAAAAAACTAAGCAAAACAAAGAACCAGGTTAAGTATAGCTACACTAAACACTAGATCGCTAAAATCTCAAGAACGCCTAATCGAATTAGAAAATGCATTGGAAACAGTAAATTGGGATATTTTAGGCATATGCGAAGTGAGGAGAGCTGACGAAAAAATTGAGGAATATGATAAATATATATTTTACTACAAAAACGTAATACCTGGCCTTCATGAGGTAGAATTTATGGTAAAAAAATATCTCAAAAATGAAATCATAGAATTGCGTGGCATATCAGATAGGATAGCAGTCTTAAATATTAAGTTACCTGGATATAAAAACCCTTCTTCGATCGTTCAAGTATATGCCCCGACCGATATTACAAAAGAAGAAATAAAAAACGACTTTTACAACAAATTAAACGAAATAATGCCAACACTATACAAAAATATAATCATATTAGGGGACTTCAATGGTCAAATAGGGAAGAGGGAAATAAACGAAAACAAAGTTCTCGGACCATATACAAGGAAAAAGGAACGACAATGGGCAAAGACTGATAAATTTTGCATTGGAAAACAACCTACATATCATGAATACCTACTACAGGAGAAATACTAACAGGAAATGGACATGGGTTTCACCGAATGGCAAGATAAACAATGAAATAGATTACATTGTTACGAACAAACCAAGATTGTTTACAAACAGATATTGTCAACCAATTTAAATATAACACAGACCACAGACTACTTAGAGGACAACTATATACAAGAGAACCAAAAACATCTAGGAAAAATATTTACAATACGAAACCTGTAGTTCTACCTATCCCAGACCACATTCTGCAGAACTTACGCACAAATCTTGAAAAAATAGATAAACTTGATGAAGTTCAAACACAATACGACGCTCTAGAAAAAGAATTGAAAACAACTGAAAACAAGTTGAGAGCAATAAAAGAGGAAAAAGATAAAGTAGGTCCAGCAGTTCTTGCTGCTGGACCTACTTTATCTTTTTCCTTTTGATTGATTATGAAGAGAAAAATCTTATTAAGTGATAGAAAAAACAATAAAGCTAAGCAAAGAAATAAACCTGAAAATACGAAAACACAGAGAAAAACTAAGAACCGAAACATTAAACTATCATATAGAAAACTCAGACGGAATCAAGAAGGCAAAAACCGAATTAAGAGATAACATAACATGGATCGATAACATTAAAAACCATAGAAATAAGAAAAACAACACAAATAGAATAAAAATATTAGAAGTGGCAACTGAATTTTACCGTGAATTGTACAACAATAATTTAACAATAGAAGAATCTAAGCAGTGAGTGATGGATGTTGCCACTGTCGTAGAGGAGATACCCTGTATACTAAGGGAGGAAGTCGAAAAGGCTATCAAATCACAGAAGAAAGGAAAAACGCCTGGAGGAGACTGCATATCTAATGAATTACTGATAGGATCATCCAAAGTAACGTTAAACATAATCACGGATATATTTAATGAAATTTTGCGTACAGAATACATACCAAAACAATGGTCTATATCAACAATTATATTACTACACAAAAAAGGGAGAAAAGATGATATAGCTAATTATAGACCCATCAGCTTGATGTCCAATGTGTACAAAATATTTTCAAAAGTACTGCTACATCGTTTGACAAAGACTTTGGATGAAAACCAACCCAAAGAACAAGCAGGTTTTCGCAGTAAGTTCTCGACGATAGATCATATCCATTCCATTAAACAAGTAATCCAAAAATGTAGCGAATATAATATTACCTTTTACCTTGCTTTCGTAGACTATAATAAAGCATTCGACTCCTTAAAACATGATAAAATTTGGGAAGCCTTAGAAACACAAGAAGTAGAGAAAAAATATATTAGATTGATTACCAACATATACAAGGACATGAAAGCAAAAATAAGAACTGAAAGGGATGGCGCCTTTTTTCCGATAAAAAAAGGAGTAAGGCAGGGAGATCCTCTGTCACCCAAACTTTTCTCAGCCGTACTTGAACACGTGTTTAGGCGTCTAAATTGGGATAAATATGGATTAAATATCATTGGAGTGCAACTAAACCATTTAAGATTTGCAGATGATCTAATAATAATCTCCGAAGATGCGAAAACCTTACAAACGATGATGGGCCAGCTTGTATACGAAAGTGACACAGTAGGATTGACAATGAATACGGATAAAACTAAAATAATGTGAAACTCGGAAAAAAATCCTATAATTATTAAAGGAGAATCCATAAAATATGTAGAGGAATACACCTACCTCGGGCAGATCATTTCTCTAGTAGACCTTACAATGAAGGAAATTAATAACAGAATAACTTTAGCATGGAAAAGATACTGGTCCCTTAAGGAGGTAATGAAAAACCCACATGTGCCGCTGAAAGCGAAAAGCGGTATATTTAATTCATGCATTCTACCTGTCATGACATATGGTTGTCAAACGTGGAGCTTAACTAATAATAACATACATAAATTAGAAGTTTGCCAACATAATATGGAATGAAGCATACTGAACATCAAATTAAAAGATAAAATAAAACTAGATACTATAAGGAAGAAAACTAGAATTACAGATATTACTTACTGTATTAAAAAATTAAAATGGAGGTGGGCAGGACATATGATTAGAAGTTACAAGGATAAATGGTCCAAAGACGTAACAGAGTGGTGCCCGAGGCAATACAAAAGAAGGAAAGGAAGACAACGTCGTAGATGGGAAGACGATATAAAAAAAACAGCGGGACATACTTGGACAAGAGAAGCGAGAAATTGTATTCGATGGAGAGCTCTAGGGGAGGCCTATGCTGAAGAGCAAGACAATTTTCACGTACCGGTGTCAAACAAATAAAAATTTTTAATTATGTTGTATTAAGGTGATAGTTGTTAAATAAAGGCTATTATTATTATTATTATTATTATTATGTTTAACGTGACAATGGTAGAGTGGTGAAACGAGGGAGGCAAAAACAAGTTTTGAAATAAATAAAGTAAGAGACTTGAAGACACATTTAAAATAAGTGAGAATAGTGTCCTGATACTAGTACAACATTTCCAATTCTGCGTATTATTAAGTGTTGAGCAGAAAATAATATTATTTCATTACATATTACATTGTTAATTATACAAATAATATAGCTTTATGTTGTATACAGCAGAAAAAGACACTTAATTTCTCGCCTCCCTCTCAATTTTTATAATATTCTATATTGTATTTAGTGCCGGTACGACACTTGAAATTTGAACCAGATTGAACAAATGAACATGATTCACTTCCTGAGTGGAAATCAACTATTTGCAGTCATTTGCAGTGCTGATTTCTGATACATAGTATATATTATACTAACTTTACATTTTGATTCTATAAACTCTGCTGAAATATAAATTGTTATAGTTGCCAGAGCGAAGAAGATGGAAATTAAAAAAATTATCGTCCCCGAGTGGGAATCGAACCTATAAACCGTCACGTTTACTGGTCTGCGCTACGACGGTCCTCAAATTAAATATGTATGGGAAAAATATTTTAGGTTAATTATATAGAAAGTACGACTAGTAAATTGTTTTATTTGTATATACTACGTGTCACGTGTTCTATCCACAATGAAAGATCTCTCGTACCAGACAGTATAGAAGACCATTAAAAGTAGTGATATGTCACAGATTCGAGGACGATATTGGATTGCAATAATAAATGAAACTGTTACAAAGATTTCCTTATATTTTGCGTTTTGTTAAAAAAATATATTTACTTGTACTGATTTGTCGAGCAATTAGTAATATGTTGACTATTTTGTTCCATAACATTGAAAGCAGTAACTAAATATTTAAAACTTATTGCGGAATTGTACGGACATATTTTGTATAAAAGTGTTCGTATCTCTAATTACAAATTGTTCCCTTTCGACATCAAAGAGTTGTTTGCGTAAAACAGTGGCACATCATTTTAATGAGCGTATCATTCCAATATTTTGATATAGTAGAAGACAAGAACGATATTTTTGGATGGTTATTTTTTAATTAAACTCTTTAAATGATAAGTTAATTAATCATTTTTTTAGGCCGCATAGTGTTATTTTACCGTCAATATCGGACACTTCCATGCTTTATCATAATAAGACAAATCAACTTTTTGACACTATGCACTTATTTTAAATTAATTATGAATCAGACTTATTGTCACAAAATAAAAGCTAATCATTAGAAAGAATTGTAGTAAATTCACTGGTTTCGCATTTGATACACACCATACCTTCATGGACAATGATATTTTTGGTATTTGAAATGTGCGGCTCGTATGGCATGAGCTCATCTGTAATAGATGGTAGTAAAGGCATCTTCTTTCTATTATTTTGACGCTGAAAGACGAGAATTTGATATGACCGAATCAGATGACTACTCCGTCATTAAACCTTCACATACCAGACCTACCCTTGCCCTTATGCTTATAGGTAGTTAGTATTTTTTTTTTCACCTTTTAAATTAAGCTTTTCTAAATCGTAAATAAATAAAAACACAAACATAACAATAGGCCGATCGTTGAAGTAAACTTTAAATTTTCCTTTCTTTACCACCACCGGATTAGAAGGAACAAGTTTTCAGCATACCGCTTCCACGGACATCTTGCTCCCCAGCGTGATTGCCACCATGATGAGTAACACCCTCTAAAAAAGGAGCTAGGCTCTCGTTTACCTGGCTATGTAGGTGACCTGAGAGCCTGATCTCATCAAGTTTGTTCATATCAGTCTGCACTGACAAAATTGACAGGCTTGATTTTGCTCGGCCCAATATTGAGTCTAGATCACTTTTATACCTTACACAAATATTGGTTATTGTCTTAGTCTATTAAGCAATTCTCCAACCGGCTATAACAAAGCGTTCATGATTTTTTCTAAACATTTACTGAACGTAGATTTATAGATATAAACGGCGAATTATAGATACAATTCGCCGTTTACATTCGCCATTTAGGATCAGGGTCAAGAACCATTTACAGTGTGAATGTAGCTTTGACGGCGGTTCCTCTTCATTCATACCCTTTTAAATAACCTAAATAACCCTAAGTTAATCCGTCCCTTATATCATCTCGCAATGTTCTCCCGCTCAGTCCCTCGTCCTCTTAATGGTCAGTGTCTCGTCCTCCTGTGCTTTGTCCTCATAATGGTCTTAATATGAATGTTTGTGTTTAGTCTTTTGTGTAATTTTTTGTATAAATATATTAATTATGACAGTATCAAAGCTAACACTTATGTAAAATATTATATACAATATATATTAGGCTTTGGTATAGGTGAAGGATTTAAACCAGTTTAAATCCTTTAAAATTTCTTTCAAACACGCATTTTTCTTTTGCGTAACGGTATCTCCTTTTTTCATACATTCTCTTGTGTTTTCTCCATTCAATATGACATCGCCAAAGTAGATTGTACTGTAACGTGTGTACAATTACATTCTCGAAATGCCATAAATGAAGATAAGATGATGAAGAAATTGTAAACTAATAGTAAAAACTACTTCAGATGTACTTTAAGTCATAATGGTAAAATATAGACACAAACAACACAATTATTAAATAAATTTTGCAATATATAAGTTACAATATTTAAAAGATATTCTTATACCCGTATTCAGTTTAAAAGTGGTAGTCGTTTAGTAAATGAATCCGCAGTAAATATAATGGTAAGCAGCCTTTTAATACTTAAATACGTCCGTTCATTAAAATAACCTAAGTTCTAAAGATATTCTCTTGGGATAGGGAAAATTATATCATATAGTGACATTTATTATCATCACAAAGCCCATTGTATATCGAAGGCGAAATAGAATAGTGTCTGTAAATATGATAACTTAATCACTACTCCGAATTAATGAAATAAATATTTAATTTTACTGTTCTGTCAAGACAAAATGCATCTTGAATTCGGGTGGCAAGTACGGATTATGCTTAAGATTGCCAAGCGTTATAAAACAACTTATAGCGATCCCCAAGCATCGTATATAATTAATATTCTAGTCATATTATTTTTTCTTTTGTATATGTATATATATATCGACCACAGACATTAAAGGACTGACGTAATTATCATATATATGTGTGCGTATGCTATGAAAGCAGTCTTAAGACTTAGTTACGTCATAATTTAAATAAAATAAAAGTGAAAATGAGGTTTATTGGTGTTAGTTTAGTTACGGAAAAGGCTCTTTACCGTCCAGAAACTCATGGAACATATATTATACATTGTTTTTATTTCTTTTATATAAATAATATCTCAAAATAATAAAATTTACTATATTATCAAGCAATAACATTCACCTATTACTGTTTAATCTTTATAATTAAGCTCTACTAATCGCAAACACTATTTATGGGTTTCTCTAAGTTTTAACTAGGGAACGAGCGGTGATTGCAGTGTTAGCGAGAGCGTTTTGTATATGTGAAATATGAAAATGTTGTAATAAACGATATTTTGTTCTAATTGGCAATTTTAGTGAATAAATAAGTAATAAAAAGCAATTTATAATTAAGAAACATAATAAATAAATAATCCCCTAAAACAATATTATTTTAATGCCAGTCCTCGCTATTGCAGCAACCGTTAGATAGTAAATATTTTAAACATTTTATCGTTATGAGCAAAAATCATTTAGCATTCCGTGGGTTGTCGGTTCTGGTGCCGGGTCCTTCACACTGTAGGAAGAGAAGCTCCGAGCAGTACTTGGGACTTATGACCCAAGAGTAAGTTTATAGGGGCCTCTTTAAAATGCATTTACGCTCACCTTCGCTGTCCGAGTTCTTCCCGCTACTTAACCAATTTTAAGTGATGCCACCAGTACCTCCTTCGAAGAAAGGCTAGAAATGGGTTTATAATAGTTCTAGATAGGCCGAGGTCTTTTAGTACCTGCAGTGAGATTACGCTAGCTCTAAATCTATTCCTGGTCAGTTCGTTAGTAAAGTATGTAATATATACGTGTGTATGTATGCGCGTTATTGAGAATGTATAATTAATCCAGTCAATTTAGACATAAAAAAGTGGTAAAATAACAAAAATTCCCGGAAAGCCAAATATTGGTGAAGACCTATAGTTAGACTTATAGTTTGACCTATAGTTTAACTACGGACAATAGAATAGCCCGATGTTTTATCAAGCCGTGCGTAGAGGAAATTCAGTTAGGGACTGGCTACCGTTTGAATAAATGTTTTTAGTATAGTATAATATTTATAAAAGAGAAACAAATCAGTATTTATACTTGTATAAGTGCCTAATATGTATTGTAGGTATATCCGTGGCTTACATGTGCATATCATGTATAATATGACTCTTAGATCGCGATATCTCAAGAATGGTAACTGTTAGGAAAAAAATCATTGATACCATTTTTGTACATAATTTTAAGATCTACAACTTTGGTTTGAAGTTTTTATTGATAAAACTTACCATTTTCAAGCAAAATCCAAATAACCTCAAATTTTGGCCTTTGACCTCGAATAACTTTTTAAGCACACATAGGATCGATGGGGACTTTTAAAATTTGATTCGTAATGGTAAACTATAGGTCTTCACCAATATTTGGCATTCCGGGAATTTTTGTTATTTCATATGTCTATATTGACCGGATTAAATGTAATCTGTTGTGTAGTGTTACGTAAATATATAATGTAATGAATGTACGGTAACACTGTGATATTTCGATGTATATATTATGAATTGTTGTAAAAGAAATATTTATGGAATAAAAGAATTTCTATTGTTTTCGTTTATTCTGCCGCATAACGCATTCACATATAATGGAATATTGTCCGTGAAATTTGGAATTCAAAGTAGCTTTAACTTAAGCTCCTATGGTTTTGTAAAATTTATTACATTTAAATATAATCGCGAGCTTTAGTATTTTAAAGGGGTTGTTGTGTTTATGTTTGAGACCACTTTCTAAGTCTTTTACTATTTTAAATCTAAGTAAAACTTTGGCGATGTTTAGTCATGCCAGTTAATTTCAAAAAAAAAATTTTGTATAAACAAACATACTTTTGTTTACTAAATATATAAATCTTCAACCTTTAATCTTTTTCAACACATATATACTTCAACAAAGCTGACTTTTCTATCTCACATTTTATTATAGTTTCATATCTGCAATATCTCTTGGTATGTCTCGTAGGAAATTATATAATTTGTTATGTCGCTGTTTCTTTATATTGGACAGCAAAGTGTAGAGCATTAGTTACGTATGTTAGTTGTGAAATTTTTAGTACATATTTATTTACCTCAAATTAATGGAAATGGAAATAAATGTTATTTCTTTTTTGTTTTTCGAATACTTTGAAACTCTCTCAACCCGCAAATCAATTACGTAGGATGTAATAAATTCTTTGCCTCGAGTGTCTATTGTAATAACACTAAGCCTCTACAGGGTAGCTTTTAGTGAGCTATTGGGGAATGACGGTTCCAGAGACCTCAGTCGTCTAGAAGGTAGTTGTAATTTATCCCCCGCCAGCTACTTGCCTCCATTGGCCGGCAGAGCGGAGCGCAAGTAAGTGTAAGCTTGAAAGCTTTGAAGTACTTATGGGCGCTAATTAGTTTACTAAAGCTTTACTTCACACCAAGTCAACTGCTAAGTTGATGAAATATACAAAGGAAAACACGTTTGTTGTAGAAATTGGTAATGCGTAGCCCAAAACTACTTCTTCCCTAAATTTATACTTTTCGTTCCAAAATTATACTTGAAATATTGTATTAACATGTAAAATCAAAAATAAGTATTATTAAATACTTTGATAAATTATTTTAAGACTTTGCTAAAAGCTCACTCTCACGTTTTAACTGCAATAACCCAGGCCACTTGTTAAAAGTGTGTATAGGTAAAATTCTCCTAATAATATTTTATTAAAAAAAATCAACTTCAGTTGGTGTGGTCATTTTAGTATTGCTATTATTTAATATAGTTTTTGTCATGACGAACATGAAATTGCCAATGTAAGTTTTCTATAAAACATAGTATTTAGATCTAATTATTACTACAAACGGTATAATTAGTATGTGTTTTTGATTTTTTTAAGAAATGGAACCACATCAATTATTTAAATTGATGTGGTTTCATTTCTGTGAAACGAAGGCAAGTTGATATGAAGTGTATAGAGACAGAAAGTTTAGAGCTACAGATTCACGTTATAGGGGAAAGAATTATTAAAAAATAACAATAAAATTTAATTTGATGTTATAATAGAATTTTCATATTTTGAATATACTCGGTCTATGCGTTACTTTCAGTAAAGACAAAATTTGTGAATATATCATTAGTGAAAATTCTAATTTATAGGTGCTCTCTATTGAATACACAGACTAATATAATTAGACGATAATATAATTAAATCGTCAAATATAGTTTTAAATATTCTAGAAATCATATCTCATTTGTGACGACCCTTGACCTTAAAATAAGAATATAAATGCTATTAAAATATTGGCAAGTCAATGATGTTAAATTAAAAACAATATTTTATGTGTAGGTAATTTCTTTTTCGGTAAATAAATATGTTTTATTACTGAGTAATAAAACATACTTATGTTTACTTACGTAAACTACTAACTTAGTAGTTTACGTAAGTTGTCATGAATTGACGGCTTCATATGCCGTAGTAGAATTTGAAATGAGAGAATATTGATACAGGAGGATCTTAAGAATTGGTAAAAGTAATTAAAAATAAGGAATAGAAAATTGACTAATATAATTTAAAATTAAATTAATATTTATCCATTTATTTATTGAGGACCGTGGTGGTGCAGAGGCGTAAGCGTCTGCCTGTAAATGCGACGGTTTGAGGGTTCGATTTCCACTCGGGAAAGATGGATTTTTCTATTCTTCCATTTTCTGCCACTCAACACACAATGCCTCGAAATAAAATAAATCATTGAAATGATTTTACGTATAATTATATTAATAAACGTTTTTGAAGTTTCTATTTTAAATGCTTTTAGAATTGAACATTCAAAATTGTCGACTTCATGGGCAGAGAAATTACCATAGCTATTCACACAGGAGTGTCTCAGCCTTCTTATTTACTTTTATTTATATTTTATTTACACTGCGCAAATTTCTTAAAAAAATGATAAACAAGTTACTTTATGATTTATTTATTGGTGTGTGCTTGTGTGTTAAATTTTATTTTTCTATATCCAAATTTCTATCTTTTCTCAAACGATGGTTGGCCACCATGGGTGAAATGCGGCAATATACAATGGGTGGAGCTTTATTCATCTCGATATGAGATATGCCTTACATGTAGATTAGTGTTCGTGTATTAAATTTGTTATATGGAATTATATGGAAAATGAGTTATATGGAAAAACAACTCAGGGGCTGGAGTCAGTAAAGTCGTATAGGCACCAATTAGTTTATGAAAATTGAATATTGTTATTGTTGTTAAATTAAAATATTTATTAATTTAATTGTGTAAGAAAACATAACTTGTATTTTAAAGTTCAATATGATATAGTTTTTGAAAATATTATATAGCAATAAACTAAAGTTAATAAGGCAAAGATATTAGAAGCCTCTCTGTTGATCAGACTATCGAAATAGCCTGTGCTGAGCTTGAGCATTTCATTTTGTAGATATTTAAAGACTGGGAGGTCTTTAAATTAACTGGATTATATCAAATTTGAAACAATTTTGGAACAAGTGCTTGTAAAATTATCTATATCTAAAAATCATAGTTATAAGTTGTTATTTAAATATAAATTTACTAGATAATTCCACTACTTTCATTTGATTCAGTGTTTACTAAAATCATATAACCTAGCTTATTTATTTCTAGAGCTAACAAGAATTACTAATTGCACATCTACTTGCATTGAAAATATTTTCAAAAATACTATACTTAATATGTTAAGCTCTGATCACTGCGGACAGATGACTTCATTTTACTTTGGCAAAAATAAAATTAGTAATTGATGAAAAATTAATTGTGTATCTTTAATAACTGATTGCATAAAAAATCTTAAATGTTATTGTGTTATGTTATTATTTCTTTTATATCATTAAAAATAAATTTAATGCTATATATAACTCTAAAACAATTGATTCCAAGATTTTCTTGTGATTTAATAATTCGGTGACTTAATAAGAGTAAGTAAGGATTTAATAAGAGTAGTACAAAGGTTATGTGAACTTTATAGTGAAGAAACATGCGCTTTAGAATTAATTCAACATCTACTCTCAGTTGTTTAAAAAGGCAGTTCTGTGGCAAAGTCACATAGTGTACAAATTGAAAAGAAGATTAAAAATCAATCGATAAAACTAATATGACAATAATAAACGGTGAGGCTAGAAGAACTAGAGATCACAACTATGTTCTTTTTTGTTTGTATTTTTCTTCTGTTTATTTTATGTTTTTGTTTGCAATAAAGCTTATCTATTTATAATTTTTATAACAAGTTAAAAATAGTAATGACTGAAAAATATTACAATTATTCTGACAAAGCGTGTTATAACATATCGATGTTAAAATATTAATATAAAAGCTTTAGTAGCAGAAACAGAAATTCTAATAAAGTAGGAGTGAAACAAACTACTACTGAAAAGGAAGTTGCAATAATTGTAATATTATTTTTTATTATATTATTGTAAGTTTTTTAGAAAGATTTATTAAAAATATATGATGATGCTGATATGACAGTTCTGATACCACGTGACCACATGTATATCTCATACATTCCTCAAGCGTGTTTAACAAATTGACTAGAGAAACTGCAGTGTTCTAAACCTCCTAACGAGGTTTAGAACGAAGACAAAAATTATATATAAGGTATTGTAAATGTGGATAAAAGAGATAATTTTAACTACATATTATATTTTCATACATATAAGGTCGTCTTGAATTTCCTGTCGACTCATATGTTAAGGCTAAATAAATCGTCCTCCTTATCCTTTAGTCGGATAATAGTGGTGTGCAGATATCTATGAAAGCCCTCCTGTGATTAACGAGATACTATTAGTCATTGGACAAAGAGGCTTTAAGAAATAGAAATATAACTAAAATTATATTGCTAAGAAAATGGTTGTAATTATTTGGTTTCTAAATTTTCTATATACATTATTTTACGTTCATAAAGAAGTATAAGAAATTCATTCATTTTTAGTTTTGATATTGTTTCTAAGTTATATGTTTCAAGCGAGCAGGGTTTTTATTTTATGGTTTTTTTTTTAATAATATAGTTATATTTTTACATATTACGGTAAATGGAAAAATATAACTATATTATTAAAGGAGAGAGAGAGACATAGAAAAAGATAAAAAAGATACAAATAAAAATAAGATAAAAATAAATGTTAGAAAGAGATCTTGTGAAAATGTCTCCCTTCCAAATGGAAGCACTGAAAGTAGGTTACTTCAAAAGCATGAAGTAAATGTCGGTATATAAGACGAAAAATATCTGCTAGGACCGCTGCGTTGTGCTAACTAACAAGCCAACAATACCTGTAACCACTGATAATACTGAAGTGCTTTACAATTACAGTTATGTTCGAGCTTTTTGTAGTCTAATTTAGTTAGTTTTCATTATAAATTATCGGAAAAAAGCTGTCACATTTAATCCACAATTCGATCAGAAAGGCACTATAGTCGAATAAGAAGAGATGGGTCCATACTCGACACACTCTACTTGCATTGCGTTAGTAGAAATAAGCTTCATTGTACATGATAATACTTCGATCAACTTATTAAAGTTATCTGCAATTGTTTATAGCGATTTTAACAATAAAAATGTAAGATGCACGTGCAGTGATCTATTCTGTATATAAAATCTAGTATCTAAGCCATTTGTAAAATATCTTAAATTATTGAGTATAATTTTAATGAGCGATTAAATTAAATGGTTCCTATACTCGTACGTGTAACTGGTATAGCAGCAAGATAGCTACTTAAATATATAACGATGACACGTACGGAATTCAAACGCATTTATACATCATCGGTAGATCATCAAACACTCTATACAATGCCTGGGCATTACTCACGTTATGTGATAAGATACTCAGGTCAGCTCAGTAGCGTATGTGATGTAATGAACATTTCATACAATAGCTAGATGATCCGAGTGATCTATGTATTTAGTGGAAATGTAAAAAGTTATCGCGCCTGTCTAAACTAGTTTCTAATTTTGAAAATGTCATTATTGTTTGATCCTCAACAGCTAAATTTTTTATCAGATTTTTATTTGACCAGTTCTTACTTTAACTCTCTCATAAATTTATTATTTCATGTCATATAAAATGTTCAAATTCACTTATAAATTTTATTTTAATACTTTTTCAAGTCTTCAGTATTGGTTAAATTATCCACAATCTCTACTACAGATATTAAACATTAAGTCACACGTCAAAAACATACACTGTTTATACCGTGTTCATAATATAATAAATAGAGATTTGATTATAAATATATCTTAATAATACGAATCTATTATGTTTTAAAATTTTGAATATTCGTCATACACCTACTAATGGATATTATCTTATAAAATTTCAAGTAGTGCATTATGAGATGATTACATAATACAAAACAATAGGTGCAATTTTGCGCTACATAGTACATTTTTTTATATCTATAAAACAACAGTTGATTACAACGCGACCTAGTTCGTGTAAAACTTTAAGTAACTTAGCAGCAACTGTACTAACTCACAACGCAAACAAGAATTACATAAGAAGGAAATTAGTATAATAGAAAAGTTTATAAGAAAATAGCCTAGAAGCAAGTATTTTATGCATTTCAAAATTTAAATCTAATCATCATAGATGTAGATACAGAGGCAGAACATGCCATAGATGTACCTCTTTAGATTGATAATTGTAGATACATATATGTATTTTTTCTATTGATATTGATTTTCTTTTTTATTTCTTTTCTACAGCCATAAAAACCTCATCACATTAGGGCTTAAATATTCTATTTTTATATGGTATAAATGTCCTAATAAAAAATATATGAATCAATATACAGAGATCTATTTAACAATATAATTTAAAATTTGCTTTTTCAATATCATAAACACGAAAGTAAAATTAATAAAATTGTACCATTAGATTGAAAATAATATATAACATAATTATCCAAGTAAGCATCGTTCAAAATTATATACCCAAATAAGATAAAATGTATTTGAAGAAATATACAAATACTGCTGAATTTATTCTTTACTGCGGTCTGACCGCCTTTAAAATCTTTTATCAAGAAATATTTTACAATGTCGTGGTAAACTTTGTTGAATTAACAAGAAGAAGCTCTGCTTTCGTTTATTAGACACTTACAAATTTGATTTTGTTTTCCTCATTTTTAAAAATAAGTTAGAAGTCAAGCTAGTAGAAAAATAAACATTGGATTTTTTTTGGAAAGCAAGCATTGCATAAAAGACGCTGTCATCTTATATAATAAAATAATTGGTTGTTTTCTATGTCAATTCTTTTCTAGCAAACCTCGTAACGTTGTTGGTTTTTCCTGTGAGAGTGTTCTTTTCTGAAGTACACATGTGATTATCTTATTGATTCTAAGTGAAAGAGTTATAAATAAATAAGTAAATAAAATAAATAAAAATATGATAAGTGACCTCAATACTTACTTAAATGACTAGTCTGAAAAATTGTTATTTCAACAGGGAAGCTGTACGAAAAGCTAATCTTTTTATTTCTATGAGATTATCCCAAATTTATTTACCAGCTTAGGCCGGGAAACAGTATCTCATCTACACTTATTACCATTTACAAGCTCATAAAGTAAGACCTCAATACGAGATAGTTTTTATGACATCTTTAATGACAATGCTATAAAATAGACGCAAATATCCATGTAATTGCTAAAGAATTGTAATGTAAACAATCTTTTTGAATCTTACTAAGAGTAACAGAATAACGTTAAATGTTTTATTATTAAACATTGTTACACAACTTATTATACATATAAATATAGGCTAATTAATATTTTTATAAACTAATTCAAGTTCATAATTTCATTCAATTCAGTTCATAAATTCATTTTTATAAAAACAACAAACAATAACTGTTTCCTCTAAACTGATTTCCTTCAGGTATCGAGACAAATCAATAACTATTATTTTGCTTCATATTTTTAGTTGTGGAATTAAATTTCTTAGTAATTCAAGTTTCTCTTCAAAAATATTTATTTTACATTGAACAAATATTGACATATTCACAACACGATTACTTTATGTTCTCTTCACGGCGATCCTCCCACGATTGGTCGATCAAAGATTTATATTATTTACACACAGCCAATTCTAACTTTTGATTATCTGAACTGTTCCATATTTAAAAGAAAGAATGCAGTCAGTATAGAATACTGGTATCAATAATTGACATGTGGCCTCAGTCAAGACCTGATTTGACGATCGCTTACGCTTACAATATTTGTGGAGTTAACGATAAGTCACGTAATCTAAAATGAATAGAAAAACCGTAGCAAACACAAAACGTCAACGAAGTGATCGAGTAGAAAAAGAAATCTAATCGTTTCTACAACATCAATCGCTAAATGACAGCCATGTTGCTCATTTTGACAACCATATGCTACTGTCAGCCTTAATGGCCAACGCTCACCTATCGAAGTATGAAACCCTGCGAAAACGCTATAAAATTGTGGACATTGAATTTTTCAGTCTAATAATTACTAATTTATATGTAAATTAGCAAGTTAATAATAACAATACTTTTAGTTCTACACCCGTATGATTTGTCAATCACAAACACAAAGTTTCGAACAGTTTTACTATAAGATATAATATAACCATGTAAAAGTATAGAAGGTAAGATAGATATACCTATTCCCGATACAAGCTTTGGACTATCTATAATAATAGCAAGTTATTATGGTAAGTAGTCCAAAGCTTGTATCGGGAATAGGCATATCCATCTTACAGCTCAAAAGCTTGCTAGGATTCAACTGTAGCAAGTGCGTGCTCCATGTGGATATTTGTACAAGATCGTTAATAATTTTATTAATAGCAGCTGGCATGTCAGTTGTTTTAGACTTAATATAAGTTTTAAGATCATGGAGATAATCTTCAAACTTATTGTATGCAAACGTATTGTATTTTACAGATGCTCCTCTATGCAGATAGAGGTGCATCTGTATAGAGGAGAGAAGTGATAGTATGTAAGGAAATATATTTATTTAAATTGAAAATTAAAGAGAAGATAACACACTACCCTGCGGAACGCCAGCATGAACCGGGGACCAGGCTGGATACGAATCCTGAATTTGAATTCGCTGCCGGCGTCCACGCAAGTAATTTCGAAACCAGTCAATTACATTAGGAAATATGAAATGTCCTCAGTAATTTTTACAAAAGCTTTCGTCACAGGGAATATGCCCTGGACGGAAACTGAATTACAAATAAGAAGGTTATTTTGAAACAGGAAATGTGCAAGTTGATTTTGCACCAGATGTTCTAGGACTTTGGAAAAAGAAGGAAGGGTGAGTATCGGAAGGTATTCGCTATCACTGCTGAGATTATTCTTCTAGGGTAATAATTTGTGCTTCCTTCCACGATCCCGGAAATACACAGAAGTCAGTGGAAAAATTAAGCACGGAAGCTAAGATAGCACAAATTATATCAAAAATAGAATTAATCATTTTACGACTGACACAATCAACACCAAGTGCGTGAGAGCTTATAGCTATAACGTTCATCGTAACATCATTTTCCGTGAATTGACTACAAAGAAAACTTGGAACAAGAGGACAGGTAATAGTGGCAATTTGATTGATTGTGATTGATATACTCGTATTATAATATCATTTATGTACTTAACCTATCTAGGCTAGAAAAAACACTAAAAAAAACATTAAAATTTTAACGTAACAGGATTTGAATGCGCGCCTCTTGCAATCCTACGGAAGCAAGATTTATTACCCTATTTAATAATGAAGGGGCAGTGTTCAAGATTGAAGTAGTTATAAGTGCAGACGGGAATGCCTTTAAAGTTAGTCACCTGGTCCACATGACACTATCTGGTCATAATAATTTATTAAGTTTAGTGGAAAATACTCACATACGTGATAAGGTGTTGTGGTCATTTCTGAAAGAATGTTTTCACAATGGCTATCGGACACAATACAGGTTAAAATACTTAGAAAATTTTGTCCCTCTATATTGCGGCAACACGCTCAGGTTTCCGCAGCTCAACCCACGTGGCTGTTACAAACTCCCCCAAGCCCTTGCCCATTTAACATAGGTGTAGGACGATGTGCCTGCGCATGCGCAGTGCACTGCGTTTAACGTAGCCGTATCCAGCAACACATTTTCTTTTTTACATTACATTTTATATGGAAAAATGATGACCTTGTAATGCAGCGATTGACAACTGACGTGTGACCTATATTTACTCAACTGTAGAGATGCAAAAAAATCTAAGCATCCTGTATGCCAATTGAACTGACTATTTCGTCTAAAAAATTATGATACTATATGTCAATGCAAATCCAGTAACACTATTTTCTGGGTCCTATACCTGACATCTACATCTGAGTACGCCATTGGAATTACCTAACCACTAATTTCCTCCAAGAATGCAGCCTATTGATCCCTCCGGAAGCAGAGCGGTCGTTATTGAAGAAAATCATGTCCGATACGAAAACTCATAAAATCTTATTAGTTGTTAGACTACTTAAACAGTGGAAACAGGACGATATCTTATACAACAAAGTTATTTAATTTAAATGTAAAGAAAACTTCTAGCTTGCAAATGTTACATTTAATAGACTAAATGTATACTCCGACATGTCTTTAAACCAATGTAATGTAGGTCGTTGGTGTCATGTATGTGTACCATTCTACTTTTATATGTGTTAACCAAATTGTGGGTCTGGACTTTTATGATAAATAGATGAAAATAGGTTATGACGATGGTGGATGATGTTGGTGTGATGGGTGGCTAGTGAAGGATTGTCAACAAAATTGGAAAGAGGTGAATAACTTACGGTAGTTGACATGATTTATAGACGAGAATATAGGAAGTAAGCTGTTATAACTAGCTGTGGCATAATGACATATGCTTACATAGTGTATACGTATGTGACATGTGCACATATATGCTTAAGAATGTTTATTTAATTTATTAATAATTTAAGGATAGATAGATTACATTTTCTATTTTCTGTCTCAATAGTCATATGTAGTGTTGATGACAATAATCGCTTAGAATGCTTTACGTTAATATATTGTATTATACATAAATCCTTAATTATTTAATTCTCTACTTTACCAACCTCCTAGTGTAAATTACTTTCAAACTGAATCCGTTAAAACTTATATATAGTATTTTTATTTAAATTTGTTTACTATTTGTATTACAACTATTTCAATTTCATGTTTAAAATATAAAATCTATTGAAAAGTTATGCTTAGTTTGTAGTAGTATTTATAACAAATTGGAATTTTAATTTACAGTCGTAATATTTTGGCACAATGTTGAATGTATGGATGGCTTTAATTGCAACTACTGATTCCAAATGCTTTATTCTTAATAAATACTTATATGTATAATATTTATTACATTGCAGTTGTTATTAAAAAAATGGATCACTAGTTTCTTCTCATCGCTCATCCCTCTTGAAAGAAAGCTCAGCAGCTTGCGAGGGCGGTACTTGCACACGTTTACGGTAACGTCTACGTATTTGTCACTGTTTACTCATGTAGAAGGGAGTATATAGAGGTAATAAAAACGTTTACTTATATGTCATTTAAATATAATCGCTAAAAATACAAAATATATGTGTTTTAAATGGTATAATATATGGTATTTTGTTAATTTTGTTAACGTTTTAACTTTACGTGCACAAAAGGAATATATATAAGAATTTATTAAAAACGTAACTTCTCAGTACATTTTGTGTAGTGATTAAAAAAATACGAATTTCATCTAATGAATGTAAATTAATCAAAACATGTATGGGTCTTTACACGGTCAAACGCAGACAATATAAGCTGTGTATGGGTTTTAGGGCACAGTCTAGTAATTTAGGTCAATCTGGACGCCGGTATGGTAAGTTAAAGGCTACGATACATGAAATATATAAATGGAATCAAATATTTCATACAAATACTTGTACTAATTAATACTGCACAAAGAGCCTATAACTAAACTGCTAACGCTGAGTAAACACAACTAATTATCCTTTTTTTCATCAATAACAACTGTGTAAAATTGTTTTTGTTTTTAAGTGAAATAATATTTTTTTATGTAATATTTTAGTCTGATCTTGTCTAGATCTGTAAAGTGTTTAAAAATAAACTCTTATTTACACTAAACCTGTGAAGAGAAGTGAGAAGTGAGCGTAGTCGTAACTATTTTTAGCGTTACAAAAGTACTACATACTCGTAGACTTACTTGCTCGACAAAGTACAACAGTGCTGTAGTTAAACTTTGGAAGTTTTAACGAGATTTTTGAGATGTCCGCGTATTAAATTAGAATTTGTGTGTTGTAAATTGACTTAGAGGAAGTTACTGTACTCAGCTAATCCGTTTTTTGCGGGACTATTTTATTATTGTTTGTCATCTGTTTTATTGTGTGTTAATCGTTTTATTATTTATTGTTATATATTAAAAAAATGGATTTGTTAAACAAATCAAATTTACTTGTTATGTATAGTAATTTATAACAATTTTATTATTAAAGTAATTTTATATCTATATCGATTGTTTTTTCTACGTGTATATAAATTTTCAATCACCAAGAACACAAGTAAAAATATAAAAAATAATAATGTAAATTGCCTTTAACGACTGTCCGTGCTCAAATTAGTGACATGAAATCTAATTTAGACGAGGCAAGAGTATATTTGCATGAAATCATTTCAGCTGACATGAAACTCTCGAAGGGACGTGATGTGAAAGTGAATTACCAATGATAAGACATTGGCAGTAAAATAAAGTTTATTAGCACGTGTGCGTAACTTATGCCATAAATTGATCAAGATTACAGAAATATGTTGAATTACGAATCTTCTAACATACATCTATCATATACATGAAGCATAAGTGATAAAGATTAAAAACTAAACTAAAGTAACTATTAATTCCGTTGACGATTTCAACGGAATTAATAGTTTTTATTTTGTGACTACAAAATTATGTTATTATTATTAAAAGTTATTCATATAATTATATTATTCATACGATTTGTCAGAATATTTGTTTCATTTCGAAAAGAAAAAAAATGAAGTAAAAATCTTATGATAGATTTTTTACTGTTACTTGTACTCTTTAAATAGGCATTACATATCTACTAACTTAAATCATCGTATATAAAAACTAATGAAATTTTAAGACATTACTATTTTGCGTATCGTCGTTCGTAAATCCAAATAAAATATGCAAAGTTGTTATTAATGCGACCTGCATTATTTACCTTCTGTAAGATAGGGCCTTTCGTTAAAGCATTCTTTGCTTAGTTTATGGGCATTAAATTACTAGACACAAAAAGATCTTATCAATTGTAGACTAAATTATAGGGTAGAGCTAATTTCGAGGTTTCAGTAAATTTAAATGTTTCTATTTTCACAAAGCAAAATGTTAAATTGGAATTATTATAAAATGAGTCCTGCGCTGCCCGCATGCAAACAACAAGATTGTATGAATTTGTAACAAATTTATATGTTGTTTAATAAAACATTAAGCCAAATCGTAAGCCAGGGTGACATACCTTAACTATGTAAAGCACAAGGAATTACCAAAAATAAAAGGAAACCTACCTTTTCCCAAGAATGTAGCTAGCGCCTAAGTAGTTTAACAAAGATAGATTGTAAATTTTCGCGAGTTTCATTTATGGGCTAAATATATTAAAATGCTAAATAATTTTCTTGAAGATGGTGGTTTTGAAGAGCTGCGTCTATGAATAATAATTATATTGTAGTTGCTCACAATTTTTATTTGTAAGATGTCAAATTAAAGTTATGCGCACTTTATACTAGTACTAGTACTACTAGACGTTAGTTACGTCTTGTTTGTAATCTGTAATAAAATAGTCATATGTATAAACATAATATAATTATATAATAACAGACACACGTACCTATACACACAAGTGATGTAACAAATGTCACTTTTTTAACATTCGCGAACGCGAATGCGAATGTTTGCTATCGACATTCGTGAATGCGAATACGAATATTCAGTAATTCTTCGCTAATTGTTTACGACAAGCTAGCTTTGGATGTATATAACTTTCTTAGAAGAGAGAGAGAATTGATGTTTATATATATATATATATATATATATATATATATATATATATATATATATATATATATATATATATATATATATATATGTATGTATATATATATATATATATATATATATATATATATATATATATATATATATATATATATATATATATATATATATATATATATATATATATATATATATATATATATATATATATATATATATATATATATATATATATATATATATATATATATATATATATATATATATATATATATATGTATATAAATGCACAACATTCTTGCTTATGATATCGAATATTTCATATAGTTTTGGAGATTTTAATAATAAATACTATAAAGACTCTTTTTTATACAACAATTGTATCGCTATTTTAGAATCATACAAAACTCTTAAATTACGATACAAACTAAAATTTCTCAAAATTAATTGTATCACAATTTGGTTACTTTTCGATTTTAATATTTAATAGCTCTTCCTGTTAAATTAACCAAATTTGCCACCTTGAAGTTCAAAGGGTTAATTTAGATTGCGTAATTGAGTGATGTAACCTTTTCTTATTCAATAAAAGCAATTTACTGTCACTTTTTATTAAGTTAAATTCTTCAGATATATATATATAAATATATATTTTTTTTCTTTTTTTTTTTAGCTTCACGCTTTATCCCGCACATGGCAGGATGGGCAGAGGGAACTGCAGGGACCGTGGTAACTTAGTGTTAAGACACTCCGTTGCTTAGTCCCAGCTTCCTCCGTCCCCGCTTTCCGCCTTTTTCGAAGCATTGCGTGTTGAGTGGCGGAAGTCAACGCCGCGCTTTTGCCTAGTTTGCCAGAGCGAAGAAAATGAAAATAGAAAAATCCATCTTCGCCGACTGGGGATCGCACCCAGAAACCTTCACGTTACAGGCAGACGTGCGCCTCTGCGCCACGACGGTCCTCCTAGATTATATAGATTATTTCCAAGACCTAGACTTAAAAGTACCGTCAGGAACTTTGTGTTATTACAATGTTAGGAACTATGATAGAAACTACAAAAATAATGAGATCCAATATTTACTTAGTTATAATTAAATAAATAGGTTTTTAATTACAAATTGACCTCGTGGTATTAAGCAAAACAATTTTTCTTTTCATTTACACACAAAAACACGTTGCAATGAGAACATTTACTATGAGGTTTCGACTGAATCTTTTTCAAACTACAAACCTCACACCTTCCCCTATTTTCTACGAAAGTAGTCTTTTATAGCAGAGTACTCAGATTTACGTCTTTTGGAAGGGCCAGCTTTCGCAGTATTATCAGTAGAAGTCTTTCTTTTCTGACATCTTTCATTGTCATCAAGCCTTGAGTAACAGAGCGTTGAAAATCTTTTACAGTGGTTTGTTTCATTATGAGTCCATGAATGACATATGAATTGACAAATGCGATGTCCAGAAGACCTCAAAACAACCTGTGCCACCATTTCGGAGATTTGCGATCTATACAGTAAAGGGCTCTCAAACGATCAGCTGTATCTACGCCGCCCATATAGCTATTATAATCTTTGACAGCCACAGGACATGTAATGGCAGACTTGGATCCATTTTTTTCTTTACGTAACACAGTTGCCGATTCATTACCATGAAAATTTGATACTAAATGAACCACTTTGTTATCCTTCCATTTACAATATCCAATTAAATTTGAAAATCGATAATCACTGTCGCCCCTTTTCATTTGAGAATCAGCGATCATATTTCCGGCTAGTCCTTTTCTATTATTTCGGATAGTTCCACAGGCGTAGGTGTTATCAGTTTTCAGTTTCTCAAGCAAAGCAACAGACGAGAAAAAATTATCAAAGTAAACTATCTTCCCTTTACCCCAATCTTGTTCCGTCAGCTCCAAAACCACTTTCTCTCCCAAGCCATAGCCGGTAAATTTAGAGTTCAGTTCTTCGTCCTTTCCTTGGTAAATTTGAAACTTCTTTATATAGCCTCTCTGGTCAGCTAGACACCACAACTTGTATCCCCTTTTTATGGGCTTCATAGGAAGATATTGTTTCAAGACAGACCTACCTTTAAATTTAATCATAGATTCATCTACACTCAGTTCGCGAGTACCATTATAAACCTCTTGAAATTTTTTATTGAGTGCATCAATCATCAATCTAATTTTATACAACTTATCTTTGCAGTCTCTAGGCTTTTGGTAGTTATCATTGCAATGCAGATGAGATAAAATAATAGCAAATCTGTCTCTGGGCATTGTTTTGCAGAGAAGTTCATGATTTTTTAGACTAAAATCACCTGACGGTACTTTTAAGTCCTCATCAGTTTTTATCAAATATTCTTATAAAATAAAGTGATAATATGTTATACCAGCTTTTATAAATGTACTCCGTGATATAAACAACGTAATTAGTAAAAAAAATAATACTTACCTATGATATTCTATTTATAAACATTTTACAATTACACCGCAAAGTAAAGTGAAAAAATGTCCGACCAGTTGTAACTCATTGTTCAAATTTCTCGACAATGTCGCGCGGTAATACAAATAACGCGCTGTGATTGGCTTACGGAAACGGTACTCTAAAGGAACGTCAGTTGTTGTTAACATAAAGTTATTTCGTACTTAAGTTATTAGACGAAAAATGTGGAGGTACTTCTAAGTACCGTAAGGAGGGAAAGGGTTAATTAAACACGAATATAATATATAGACATTTATGAATATGTTGAAAGCAAAAAATAAAAGAAAGCTAACCACTATGTAATAAGTTAGAATTACTTTTTCCACTAATTTATGGAAATTATTTTACAAACATAATTTTAAATTCATAGGGCAAATCATTCCATGCATATGAGTTACCAGTTATATATTAATAGCATTTGTCAATAGTACTTGTGTACGAAGTAACGCTTTTTATAGATGGGGTTAATGTACAAAATTTGCAAAATAATAGTATTAATTATTTTATACTTCACGCTTTACCCCTTCAATAGCAGGGTAGGCAGAGGGAACTGCAGTAGCATTGGGAACCTAGTGAGAAGATACAACGTTTCTTACTTTCCGCCTTTCGAAGCATTGCGAGTTAAGTGGTGGAACTTAACGCTGCACTTTTCAAGTTCCCAGAACGAAGAAAATATAAATTAAAATGATCCGTCCACCCCGAGATGGACTCGAACCCACAAACCTGTGGTTACTGCCGTTCCCTTTCCTCTGTCACTATTTTTCTTTAAGTTTACGTATTAATAACTGTTAAGTACGTACTCACTAACTATACCAAAATTTTCTTCTAATATGATTTTAAGTAATAGTAAAATGAAATGATAATTAAATTGACTTTATGATCAACAAAATGATGAATTAAAATCCACTTGAAGGATATGATTCTCATTATAAATATTACAGCTATAACGGTTGAGTTCATAAAAATCTATGTTAAAATTTGAAAAGAAGGAATTAGTAAAGAAGTGTAATTAAATTTTTCTCTCATTCTCAAAACGGTAAAATTTAATGATTTTCAATTTCATGATTCATATAGTGTTTCCCAGGATCAGTTTTTAATTCATGTATAAAGTTCAATGGCCTAATAATGTTCTGTTTACGTATTGTATTATTATTCCCTTATTTTACATTCTAATAATTAGTTATTTTATCTTAAAATAATTAAATCGTTGAAAATTATTTTTCTATAGGCTGTAAAAGTATAATTTTTACTTTTAAAACGTTTTTTGTTGTTTTTGTGCTAATAGCTTCCTCACAAAATTTGACCTTTCTAGGATATTCAGATGTACCTTTAAAATTGAATTGTGTAGTGCAATTGAACGGCGTAGCGCAGTTTAATATTAATTTCAACCAAAAATACACAATTTTAAGAAAAAAAATTATTACGAACACCTTTCCTAAAATCAATATTACCTCAAACAAATTAAATTCATAGTTTAAAGTAAAATTTTAAATATTCGACAAAATTTAATCTGTAAAAGTTTAAACGAACGTAACAGTCATACATTTCGCTCAGCAGGATGGAAATGAAACCACAATTCTGATACGTTCCTCGCAAAGCCATTGTCTGGTTGCAGTATTCTCTACTTTAACAAAAATCGCTTCAGGTATTTCAACAAAGTTATAAGATGGCCTTATCTCCTTGATTACTCTAACCTCGTTTCAAGAACTATTCGACTAATTTCCTTGAATGTTCTATTGATCCCTTATTGAGATGAAAATGGTGATATACAGAAAATGGTGATATACGAATAATTTGTAGGTAGAGATTGGGTGTGATGTCTTAATGAGATGTTTTTGTTGGTTTTAGATTCTTGTCTTAAGGTTTGATTAGATCGTTTTATTTAATACTTAATTAAGTTCGTGCTTAATTGATTCTTTCATACAGATATACATATTTTGATCATTATATGTAATAAGCAAAGTGTGTTGTTGTGTATAACTAGTTCTTTGACCTCCTAGCTAATTGTAACCTCTCGTTCACGTTCGGAAATTGCAAAAGAGAAAGTTTTGAATATAAATAATTTTCATATGGACTTATATTTGAGCGTACCTTCACATTTTATTAGAGAACGCTTCTATTTCAATACGTTGTCAAAAAATGATATCTCCTTACTGCTGTTTACTTATTTTTGTTATTTGTTAGCTTCACCTATACCTGACCACAAAAATATAATATTTTTGGTGCTATTTTGGCCCATTTTTTACCATCTAATTTGCTTAAAATTTTACAATTTTCAAGATATTAGCTTAATTTATTACTTAACGACCGGGATAGCGAATAAATGACTTTGTATCTATTTTTTATTACTATTGTACACGATTGATTTACAACTGTATTTCAACAAATATGTACAATATATTTACAGATGGCCATGATGTTATCGCCAAAGAACCATTGGGTTAAAACAAAAACAAAATATATGCTACCCACCCACACATGTAGTTATATATACATAATACTTTGAACGAATTCTTAGTAAGTAAAAAAGATAGACGACACACACAAGGACTCAAAACATAAATACTTAGTGACTGTATTTTTTAGAAAAAAATATTATTTAATTAAATAGTAATAACATTATTGTTTAACTATATCAACAAGTAATTTAATTTTAAATATCGGACTGAAGTATAACTTTTTACTTTTAACATTATTTTTATCATATGTCAAATAAGCAGGAGTGTGATATCTCAAATTAGTAGGATATTTATTGGTAAATATTATGAACTGATTTTAAGGGATCACTTTAAACAGTAGTATTATCTGTTGAAAATTGATCGAGAGTCGCTTGAGCTTCGAGCTAAGGTCACATACATGGTTATATTATCGTGTAATGTGGTAATTATAAACCATAAAACCTGCTTAATATGAAAAGAATAACAAGGTATTGAATGCACTTAAGTTTGTTTAGGTAGTCCTGGGAACAGTTGCATCCGCAATGGAAAACTGAAAGGAGAAGGAAGATTGGTAACTACTTATTATACACAATTTTTTTTTTTTTTTTTTTTTTTTTTTTATGTTAGAGGGAGGCAAACGAGCAAGTGGGTCACTTGATATTAAGTGATCACCTCCGCCCATTGACACCCATGAAGCCCAAGGTTTCAGGGGTGCGTCGCCTACCTTTTAAGAAGGTGTACGCTCGCTTCTTGAAGGTCCCAATGTCGTATCGGGTGGGGAACACCTCTGAAGGGAGTTCATTCCACAGTGTGGTCGTGCGTGGAATAAAGTTTCTTTTGAACCGCACGGTGGTACTCCGCCAATCATCAAGGTGGTGAGGATGGTATTTTAATTTGTGGCGGGAGTTACGATAGTGGAAATCCGCAGCCGGTATTAACCTAAATAGTTCTTCAGAACACTCCCCGTTGTACATACGGTAGAAGATGCACAGTGATGCGACATCTCTCCGCAGGGCCAGATGGTCGAGCCGTTTAGTGAGATTCTCGTCATCAACAATCCGAACAGCCCGACGTTGGACACGGTCAAAAGGAAGAAGTTGGTATTGGGGTGCCCCAGACCAGAGATGAGAACAGTATTCCATGTGCGGCCTAACTTGGGCCTTATAAAGTTGAAGGCAATGCGCTGATGTGAAATACCGTCTCGCTCTACTAATGACGCCAAGCTTTTTGGAGGCTAACTTGGCTTTATCCTCCAAATGAACGCGGAATTGAACGTCTCTGGAAATGTCGATACCGAGAATTCTAATAGTCGGACTGGTTTCAAGGGGAATGCTCTGAAAAACCGGGGATACGACAAAGGGATTCTTTTTCGTGGTAAACGCGCAAACTTGTGTTTTTTTAGGGTTGAACTCTACGAGATTATGAGAGCCCCAACTCGAAACCTGGTTGAGGGAAGTTTCCATTTCTGACACAAGTTTGTTCCGAAACACACTAATTTGCGCCTGAGAGATGTTTACGTGGCCACGATATGACACATCCAAAGTACTATCATCTGCATAGCAATGACACAATTAATTATTTGTAATATTTAAATGAAATTTGTTTCTATTCCCATCAAACGCCGGATGTGTTTAAATCGATGTCAAACTATTTTTTACCGTATATATTCCTTTTTTTTAAAAATAGAAGAGCTATTTCGATTTCTTTCACATTTTTTTAACGTTTGAACTCATTCCCAGCCAAAAGATATATTGCGAAATAGAAAAAATATTACGAACATAAAGTCCAGTGGGCATGACAAATTACGTGATTTGCAAGCGAGTCTACTTGCTTAGAGAAACCGCAAAAGTTGGATCGGTATGTTGGAAATAAAAACCTAATATGTTAAATATATTACGTAACTCACATATATTATGTTTTATTAAGTATATATTCATGAAATGAAACTGGTTTAGACTAGGGAGTGTATTCCCTAGTTAATTTTGTATGGTGACTTTAAAGTTTTATTTTAATAAAGAGGTTTAATAAGATCTTTTTTTTTTATTTATGTATAATTAATTATTATAGAATTATTTATCTATTACAGAACTAGTATTAACAAAACATCAAAACAAATTGCTCATCATGCTAAACAACTATCTTGTTTCTTATAAATAGTACATCAGGTATAGCACAAGGAACATTATCCTTGTGTTTTATATATGTTTTTTACAAGTCAATGGAAAATACTTGTTTTTGCATGCATTATATTATTTATCACATTTTTGTTGTAAATCTGTCTACTAGATCCACAGGTATGTATGACAATATGCGTACACACTGGAAAATAGATAACCATTTAAAAAATAAAAATATAATTTGTATTATTTATTTTTATTAGTGTTACTATATTTTCTTGTATGTAATATATAGACATATTAATTTACCATTTTATTGTAGTATAGATAATAAATACTATAATATACATAACATAAGTAAAATGCGTCCTTACTATAAATCGCGTCGTAACAAAAAAGTAATGTTTCGTCCAAAACTGCAATGTCGAGGATTATTCACGAATGCTATAAATTATGTGAAACCCACGAAATAAAGGCACTTGTAACTACGTTTCAGTATAAGCCCTTTGGAATTTATTTGTACTTTTAAAATTCTAGTCACTATTGGACGAAATGGAGCAATTTGCTTTTTAAGTAACATTTAGAATTTAGCAAAATATCTACATTTTTGCCAAATTTAACTTATTGAACAAAAGCTTTTTCTACTTTTTTGCAGTTTTTCCATGTCCAATTAATTTTGTCATTTAGTATAAACTAATAAAATACATTTTGTTATGTCACTTGAATTACTTAGTATCTAGTATATCTTTATTTATAGACAGCAAAATAATATATTACTATGGTGACGTAGTCTCAGTCAATCCCTGTCTATCTTGCTAAAGATAAAACAAAATATTATTTTTTCACAATTAATTAAATTGCTCATTAGGAAAATAATATATGAAAAAACCGAAAAGCTTTCCTGTAAGTTGCACTTTACATTTTAATCAATCAAAATAAGCCCGAGCTTTCTAATTGTGCGATTTAATTTCTAACCGACAAGAACTTGTGACGGTGTGCTTCCACGGGCTGCCTTTTACTGTTACGAAAATAAAAATTGTCCCTTTTTGCAATTGTTCATTTCAAGAATTACAAGAATATATATTAATATATATAAGAATATAGAAACGGATTCGTACTATTTGATTTTCTCTAAATAAGTTAATAATAAATGGTAGCTATAGTTTGTTGTGAAAATAATGTTTTATTTTCACAACAAACTATAGCTACCATGTTTACAATGTTTTATTTATGAGTTTAAGATCTAAGAGTCTAAAATAAAACTGAACAAAGCTCGTTGGCACAGTGAGTGATTTAACATATCAATAGTGTGGGTTTGATTCCCTTTTGGGAAATAATTAATGCTCATATCAAAGCATGAAATTGATATACATAATTAATTAGATACACAATTCAATTGAAATAATTAATAGTATATAAATTTGAAAAAATCATGTTTATATTATAAATTAAATTAACTTTTAAAAATACAAATGCTCAATTTCAAAATCTAAAAGTCGTTTCTGAACCATTTGCGAATAAATTATGTACTCAATTTGGTGTACCAATTTCAGTTGATCCGTAGCATTACCCTTCTAATTGGAGATAGTGAAGCTCGAAAAGTTTATGTTATGTCCTTGCTAATTATAATATTAGGGTGTAATTAATTTGCTCTAGCTTAAGACAAATCGGTGCTAGAATTTGACGATAGAATTAATTCTTCTTCGAGATTTTCTATAAATGGTATTTATAGAAAATCTCGAAGAAGAAAGAAGAATTGTTTTAAACCAATAGTGTATTCTATTTGTTTGAATGAAATGAAACGAAATATTGATTTGTATTCATTTCGTACAAGTCGCTTTGTAGGCACGTATTGTCGATCTCTTTTTGTGCTGGAGTGTAAGTAATGTAAACAAATGACAATAATTATAAATCTATACATAGCGTCACGCTCTATCCCTAGCGGGTAGTCAGAGAGAACGGAGCGCCAAACGCTGCGGTCTCTGCATACCTCTTTCGCCTCGTCCACTGTTATTAACTCTCCGGGGAGTCGTCATGCTTTTTACGTGACCTTCCTCCAACATCTATATATATATATATATATATATATATATATATATATATATATATATATATATATATATATATATATATATATATATATATATATATATATATATATATATATATATATATATATATATATATACATATATATATATATATATATATATATATATATATATATATATATATATATATATATATATATATATATATATATATATATATATATATATATATATATATATATATATATATATATATATATATATATATATATATATATATATATATATATATATATATATATATATATATATATATATATATATATATATATATATATATATAGTTTAAGTGACTCCTCGAGAGATTTTGTAGCAAAATTAAATTTTATTAAATATCACAGTGACAACGCTCACGTCGCTTAATGACCACGCATGTAAAGTGCGGTACATTGTTATTAATATGCTAATGCAGCTAGCGTTTAGTTCATTAATATATTAAATATTTCAGTGTAGCTATTTTCAGACAAATAAATATCCTCTATGTAGGTTCCTAATTAAGGCACAGAGAACCAATATATATATACATCTATATATATATATATATACATGTTGATACATATATATATATATATATATATATATATATATATATATATATATATATATATATATATATATATATATATATATATATATATATATATATATATATATATATATATATATATATATATATATATATATATATATATATATATATATATATATATATATATATATATATATATATATATATATATATATATATATATATACATGTTGATACATTTTATAAATAAGTATTAAACGAAATAGAAATGCGTAATCGCTGTATTTAGTTAAACACATGTCAAATGCGCGATAAAGTATTCTTTTTTATAATAGTCTACCAAATTCCTGCTATTTTGGTCCTTATCAAACACACTAAAATTCTACACATAATAATAATACTAATGAAATAATTTCAACGCTGTAATTTGCATGAGGTTTTTACGCATCGAAAGTTTGAAAACTGAATGCAGAACTCTAATTTATCAATGTGTAACATTTCAGAAACTTCGCTATTGTAATACTACAGTAGTTCTGAGGCACGTCCGACCTCGTAATTAAGTAAGCCAAAGTTTAAGTGTTACATAAATCTCGTACGTTTCGTTGCATTGTTTTTTACGGTGAATTGAAAGTGATTTTGTATCAAAACAAGTTGCTATTTGAAATAAGTTTCAATGTTTTTTTGTAACACTTTTGTTATTTACGTTTATTAATTCGAAGAAAATATTTTTATACTAATTTAGTAGTATTGACTTAGACTGAATTGACGTCACTTTTATTTTATATATAATTAACGCAATGTATCCTAAATACGTTCAGTGCTTGTTAATAACCAATTGCAACTGGAAATTATTTATAAATTGATTTTTTTGTCGTTTTTTTGTGGTGAAGCTTCTAGTTCTTCTTCTTCCCAAAGGATAAGAGACGTGATAATAAACTTCAAAGACATTTCTTTGTATATTTTTTAATTATGCCAGCTTCTGACCAAATTGTTAGTAAAATGCTTTCCTCCGTACATAGTTCTTTCAACCAAATCCATTCAAAATGTTGATTAAATTTGCTTATTATATTGAATCGGATCCACGAACTTTTTTGGTTTTTTAAGTAGCTGCATGTCAAAAAAATATTTCCTCTCATATATTTTCTTAATATATAATATAGACATATTTATATATAGTATTGAAAATAATAAAAACAAAGTACAAACGCCGAAATCTGATTATGTTAAAAAAAATGTTGGACAAATTAGTTTGACTACGCAGGTTACACGCGGAGGTACCCGTATATACTTATGTATAAGGCAGCAGTGACAGGTTTCTAGTAAGAGAAATTAATTATTTTCAGCTTTGCAGGGGTGCCTTAAAACTAGTTTTACTCCGCATAACCTATTTATATATATTATTTTGTAGATAGGACCGGTCGTGGCGCAGAGGCGTAAGCGTATGCCTGTAAGCGCGACAGTTTGAGGGTTCGATTCCCACTTGTGGAAGATGGATTTTTCTATTTCTATTTTCTTCACTCTGGCAACTAAGCAAAGTGCATCGTTGAGTTCCACCACTCAACACGCAATGCCTCGAAAAAGGCGGAAAGTGGAGACGGAGAAAGCAGGAACTAAGCAACGGGGTGTCGTAACACTAGGTTCAAATGGTTCCTGCAGTTCCGTCTGCGTACCCTGCAATATGCGGGATAAAGCGTAAAGCTAGAAAAGAAAAATATTGTAGATACAAATTGAAGTTTATATAAATTACTAAAACCCTATATAACCGTATTTCTATAAGTTATTTCATAATATAGGTGTATATATGTATATTAATATTGCTATTCCTTTTTATTTTAATACTCAAACAATTTATTAAAATGAGTGTCATGTAAACTAACTAAGTAAATAACTTATTTTAAGTTGACTTTTCTAAATAATATAAGACTTAAGTCAAAATACAGTCGTTTCTATTTGATCAGGCCCAACACTGATGTTCAATTTGCTAAACTTTATAAAATCTTTATAAATCGTTTGTTTGTATCGAAATCGGGATCAAAGGGAATGTATCTACGTTTGCGAAAAGGTAAGTGCAGGTAAGTGCATAGAAGAAACAGTTTAAACAGTTAATATGTTGTAAATTTTAAATTGTAAACCTGTCTTTAATATTTAAATATGAATTCTCTTATGATTACAATTTGTGTGAATTTCTGCATAATTTTAAATATTATTTATGACTACATTTCATGGTTACAAGTCAATGACAAGAAATGAAATCATAACTACCTGTACCCATTACCGATTCGTTTGTTCAAGTTGAGATTTTATCAAGAACTTTAAAAATATATACCTCTACCAGACTTAATTAAATTACTTACAAAATAAATATAAGGTTACTATCTAATTACATTACCTAATTCCTAATGTAATCGTAAGAAACGAGTTAAACTATAAGAATTAAAGAAACAGCTTCGAAGAAAAAGTTTTTTAACTTGATGAGCTTTAATAGCATAAATGTTAAATGACATTTAAGAAAGTTCACACAAACAAAATTACGGGCATCAATAACTAATATATTATAAACAAAATGGATTATAATTATAAACTAAAATATATTTCCATATAATAACTAAGCTATTTTACACGTATTTATGTAACACACCTTCTTAGAAATTCACCTGTGGGAGTATTCAAATATTCTGAAAAACAGGTTGTTTATTTTTGTCAAGATTAAACCTTATTTATAATCTAAACATTCTGTCAACATTAATATTATAAATATATCGCACTGCGTCTTTCTTTACAAGTACAAATACATACAATCTTGTACAATTTTACGTATTTAGTGTTTTTTTTGTGCTATTGTCTTACTTTTAGTATTTTTTTATTATTTAACTAATACAGTATTCTCTAATAAATAAAAAAAAAACAAAATAAATGTATAGCTATTTATTGTATAAGTATATTTTAAAGATACAGTGTACTCTAAGAGACAGGTTTTGTGAGCGGATCACAACTTTCATAATATAAGAAACATCCAGCAAAGCTATGATTTTTTTCTTTTATTTTTATTCCCACGTACTTCGGTCTCGTGAGGTTTCAGTCCTTTGAATAAAATTGGAATTTATTTCTTGTTATACCATTGAATTAAAATTGTGAAAGATCAAATAAAATATGATTAATCTATTATTGGTAGCTATCGTGATGGAGTGGATCTGCGCCTATTCGATTTCCTTTCTCTGGTAATACAAATATTAAGGCTATTTAACTTTTGGTGTCACTAATTCGGAAGGAAGGCGGAGAGTATAGTACAATCAAATAATAGCATACTATATCATTAAAAATAAATTAAATTTCAGCATATTTTTAAATATAGTGTATAATTTTATTGCCAATAATTACCTTTATCATAATAACAACTCTGATTTTCGCGATTTTTATACATTTTAGATAAAACAATTAACCGGATTAATCGCGTGTATAAACATATTTTTTGTGAAACCCGACGTTTCGAACACTTTGCAGTAGTCCGTGGTCATGGGTAGACTGAGATTCGTCTGTAATTAGATATAATTATTATATCAAACTACCGCCAATGGTTTCTGTGTTGCCTCGCGTATTGCCCTGGATTCCTGCAAAATGAGCTTACTGTGTGCCCTGCCCTCTGGTGTGGTGTGTTTGGGATTTTAAGGTTTTTATAAGTAGATCCCAAGTGGTAGAAAGTTTCCAATCGTCTTTTCTTTTGAAATTAGGATATTTTTGTATTTCAACAGCCTCGCGGATCATTCTAGGAATATATTTATTTTCCTCAGCGAGTATATGAGGTATATACCTGATGTAATGGTAAGGTTTTTTTGGCAAATCTTTATTTCAGAGAGCCTACCACGACGAAAGCTCTGCGACGCTGAACACCTAGGGGAGGAGTATCGACTGGTGAAAGATGCCATTCATCAGAACAAACTGCCAGCTCTCCATCAGCGTTGTAAGGATAAGGATAAGAACCATCAAGCCACCCACAGTAGAGAGTCAACTAGCTCTCCTACCATATGTAAAGGGGGTTACAGACAGGATTGGCAACATGTTAAGAAGAGCTTCAATAAAAACCATTTTTAAGCCTAACAAGTGAGCCAATTCCTGAGACCAGTTAAATGTAATATTCCCTTGCAGTGTCAGGTGTATACTAACTTGATTATGGTTGTGGCTTATCTTCCATTTTAAGACAGACAAAGAGAAGCATCGGTGTTAGGGTGAAAGAGCACATCTCAGATATCAAGAATGGAGTACTCATACACAGCTGACTTTAATATACGCCGTATTCAATTCAGCTGTGTAAGAGTACTCCATGAATAAGCTCCAGAATTACGATTATTCCATAACATGCTTGATATTGTCGTAAAATTATTAATTCTAAGATATAAAACGACATTGTATCCTCGTACATATATTTTATGAAATATTACACAGCTGCTGATAGAGAAAACGGCACCACAATTGGTATATTTTTATGAAAAAACAGAAGTTTTAAAATATTTAATAGATTTAAAATTGTCTTTTGCTATTATGTTTTTAATTAAAAAATTATTAAATTATGGATTACTCTATTATTTTTACCATATTATTATATTCTCATCTCTATTAAAGCAACCAAGTAGATTATGTTTTCTTTTATTTACTTTTTTAAAATGATGACTTTGTTAATGCTGCGAGGTGAAATATAATTTACATAATGACTGAAGTCGTATCCCGCGAGATGTTCTTATATTGGTGAAAAGGTTCTAATGAAAACTCAACTCAATATCTTTATAAAAGAAGTCTATTTTATAATTATTAACATTTTCTTTAGAGTTTTATGTTGTATTATATGTACGTGTAGAAGAGCATTTTATATAACAATTTTTAAATAATTGACGAAAATTTCCAGAAATATGATCGAATGGTCTGAAATAAAGAATTATTATTATTACAATTAATATTCATTTAGTAATACATTAATATAATATATACACTCATAAATTTATAAAAAGGTGTTTTTATCATGCAAAGCTATATAGCTTCGAATATATAAATATTATATATTTACAAGAGCTATATTTCTATATTTGAACTAATAGCAATATAGGTCACTTAGCTTTTATACCATACAGGCAATTGAAAGAAGTTAGATAAGAAAATAAAAAAGCTATTTAAAATATTAATCTTTCACCATATCAAAATTTCAAAAAAAAAAAACGGTGTGTAAGCTTGCGTTAGCGTTCTTGATGTCTAAAGAGGACAAATTGTAATTATAGATTGGGAAAACTTTTATATAAAATTTATCCATTTGATTCCACAATAGGTTATGTTATTGAGGCCATTGTGCATACATATATGAATATGTACACAGATCATGCAAAATTTAGTTTAAATAGAATTTTCCTTGAAACAATGATACATTTGTCATTAACTTTTGCACTATCTAGTACGAGAGTTCTTTATACTAATATAATAATTAATTAATGCTAAAATAATTAAATTTTCTCATTTAGTTTTATCGACATCGTTCTGGAGGATAATACAGAGATTTTTCTTATTAATTAATAATATAAAAAATCTCGGTATTATAATAATTTTAAAAATAAGAAAAAAAAGATAAGTAAAATAATTCACTAGTTGCCTTAAAGTATAAATCTGCAATACATCATATTTTCAATATGTATTTATATTTCTTACTTTAGCAGGGCTTAAAGTATGAATCCTATATGGCCCATTCGTAGCAAGTTAGTCTGCGATTAAAAAAGTCGATTGTGACTGAATATATAGGGTTTTCCAATAGGGACGCTTGAACTTTGACAGCTGATTGCGGCCATGTTGTTTGAGTGACAGCTGTCAAATGTAGTGTGTTATATTCATTCCGTCTCAAACCACTATGGCAGGTTACAGTGTCGAGCAGCACGTGCAAATCATAAAATTGTTTTATGAAAATGGATCTTCGGTTCGAGCAACGTTCCGCGCACTTCGCCCGTTTTACGGTCGCGATGATCGTCCTGCCGAGTCGACTATCCGTCGATTGGTGGACAAATTCGAGTCAATCGGGTCAGATAACAATCAGCCAGTTCCCGTGCGTCAACGTAACGCGAGATCTGCCGAGAATATCGCCGCTGTGCGCGACAGTGTCCTCGAAAACCCGCGGCAGTCAATTCCGCGTCGCGCACAGGAACTCAGCCTTTCGCAGACGACAACTTGGCGAATTTTGCATTGTGACTTGAGCCTACACCCTTACAAGATCCAGATGACCCAAGAGCTCAAGGTTAATGACCATAGACAGCGCCGTGTGTTCGCTGACTGGGTATTAGAGCAGTTGGAAGTTGACGCCGATTTTGGCAAAAAAATTATCTTCAGCGACGAGGCGCATTTTTGGATGAATGGCTATGTCAACAAGCAAAATTGCCGTATTTGGGACCAGACCAATCCACACAAGGTTCACCAAGTGGCAATGCACCCGCAGAAAGTGACTGTTTGGTGCGGACTTTGGGTCGGAGGCGTGATTGGTTCGTATTTTTTTCTAAAACGATAATGGTTTGGCCGTCACCGTCAATGGTGAGCGATACCGGTCGATGATAACCAACTTCTTTTGGCCTGAAATCGAGAATATGGATCTGGACAACATGTGGTTTCAACAGGACCAGGATGGTGCTACGTGCCACACAGCACACGCTACGATGGAAGTTCTGCACGATTAAGCGCCCTTAATGGAAAACCCTATATATTATATAAGTTTGCCACTTGTATAAAGTCATAACACATAAATGAACTTAACCTAAGACAATAAAATGACTTTAGATGTAATATTTCGTTTGAAAGTACTTCAATATGTTCTTGTATCGGACAACTACTCAGCCACTGTTAATTTCAATTTTAGTATATAAATATACAATCTGGTATAAAGTTCACAACAAAAGGTGGCGGGCCGCTATACGCAATATTAAAAAATAGAGCGGTATGCAAGAAACGGAGTGTCTTAGCACTAGGTTATTTTTTCCGTTCTTCGTTAATGCTAGCTTTAAAGTATAGATTTTATTTATTTCTATTTATATCGTTCACAGTACTTAATTTAAAAAGCTAAATCATATTTTGTGTTTAGCTTAACATTTAATATTACTCAACAGTATCATGATACTATTTTCACTATTTTAAACTGTCCCCATAGGTATTTCTTTATCTTTCTATTTAACCTAATATCTGGGTTGCTATTGTACACTATACCACACGTTTTTTTATAACTTAAATTGAAAACGAATGTTACATGTCTTACAAAAACGACGAAACGAAATTCTTTGTTCCAACTATTAAATCCATAACCGACGTGTTAGAGTCGGACATACTCAATATAATTTTGCAGCTTATCAAAACTAGTAAGTGTTGCATTTTACTTTTTTAACACTTTCTTCTTTTACTATAAAATTTTCATAAAATATTTTACCACTAAAATTTAAATGGAATTCCCTAACCCTTTCGTAAAGGATAGAACAAATAACAAATGTTTATTGTCAAAGGTCTTACAATTTACATGCGCGTTTTGTTTGTGTACGAGTACAACTTATTCAGTGTATTCACAGGTGTTCTTATTCGTGTTTAGGTATTAAAAAGGTGAGAGAGAGTTTCTATTTGTAAGCTGATTAAATTGAAGTATTACTTTTCTATAAATACTATCTATAAAAATTTATGAATAAACATATGTTTAAATTTACAAAAAGAGACATTATTGTCTCTTTAAAAGTGCAATTTAAAAAAAAAATATGTATCAAAAGTGGCTTTATTGCTCATACCAGTTAACCTAAGGACAAAAAAAGGTTAGGGTGTAAAAGTTAGGATTTGATAAATATATAATGTATACATAAATAATCGTGATACAAAGAAATTAAATAAATAACGGTCACACCACCACACGTTGACATGAGAATTTTATGGCTATTATTATGATATAGAAAATGTCGTCTTAAAAAAAGAGATAGTAACTTGGAAGTTTCACTATAACATAATAAAATGTCATAATTATTATCTTCAAATAATTCTAACAGAATCAGTAGTTCGGGCGATTAACGTGTAAATATTCAGTAAACATGATAGATGAAGTTATAAAACTAGCTGGTAAGTGGTGGTCGGCGTAAACGAGATATTGTTTCCCGTTGCAAATAAATTTGGGATAATCTCATAAAAACACAAAGTTCGAGTGTGTTCTTTGTTTAAGTAACATTATCTATTGCATGTAATGACACAATCCACATTCTAAAAATACTATTTTCTTTTGCCAAACAATTGTTTTTTGTAACAATATTTGGAAATTTTTAAAAATCTTTATATATAGATCATAAGTTGTTATAAGTTATATAAATTATGTAAGAATTTTGACGCGGCGTGATAAATAACGCATAGCTTAATGGTCATGGCGCTTGCACGTTTTGCAAGAGGCGGAGGTTCCAACCCCGCTGAGTGCTGAAATTATTTAAATATTGTTGTTTATAGAATTATGTTATATTTTAGTATTACCGCAGGAATCGTGGGATACTCTGTTCCCCGCTTTTCACCTTTTAAGATATTTTTGAGTGGCGAAACTCAACGCCGCACTTGCCTAGTTGCCAGAGCGAAGAAAATGAAAACCTTCTGTCCGCTACTGCGAATTGCAATATCTGTGGCAAAGTAGAAGACGTGCATCATATCTTGGTGGAATGTGCACGGACTGAGAGCTTAAGAAACACATTTGTTAAAAAATTTAATTTCAATTTCAAAAATGTTGGTGTATTTAATAGCATACCAGCAAATCCTTTTACAATAGAAGCAAAATTGTTATTTAGTGAAATTACTAAGCTGTGTAGATAGTATATAAGTTTTCCTTATGTGATACGATGGATCTGGCATAATCTTTAGAGATTAAAGACCTTCAAATTTAATAGAATAAAAAAAAAATAATCTGAGTCTGTCGTGTTTATAGACAGACGCTGCACCTCTGCGCCACGACAGATGGATTTATTATTAATTTAATAAAGATTAGATTTAATTATTATGATTATATTAGTATATTATTTAATAAATGTACTGTAATACTATATTATTTCACTTCATACCATATTAAAATGTTTTAATATTTCGCTCGTACAAAGCGTTATTTCGTGCTAACACCTCAATCCCCCCCGTTCATTCCCTAATCGTGACTTTAAGAAACTCATGTCGAATTTTCGTGCTTACTAATGACTGTTACTGTTTGAAAATATATGCATATGTTATTATTTTGTGTTTGTATCAATAATATCTAAAAATTTTGTGAAGTTTTTAATATATGTTTTTTAGGTATTTTTGTCAGTTAAGAGCATTTATTCTGACGTATATATTATCCATAAGTAAAATTAATCTTTATTATATAATTACCTTATGATTACTATATTTTACTTTATGTAAAAATAATTTATTCTTATCGCTTCTTTAAAATGCACAAACAAGCTGCTTGTATTTAAAGGCGTCATAATATCAAAATGCACCACAAAGAGTTTCATTGAACGTCGTATGTCTTAAGGGTTAAATTGTTTTCATAAATATATAATTATGCTCAACCTCTACCTGTATGTTGCTAACGCGAGATAATCTATTATAGCTTATGAAGGCTATAATAGATTTCAAAGGCACATATGATGCATCATTAAAGCAATCTGGTTGAATCAAAGAAAACAATGAAATTTTGTCATTCGTCATATTTCGTCATCCGTAATTAGTTATCTATAGACACACATTGTTGATACTCTTTACATAGATATGTACATCTACAATACTATAATATATTAAGATAAAACTTTTATAAATTTTACGCTATAAGGAAAGTCATTTTTAATATTAATATTATTCACACGTGAAATAGCCATAAATATATAATTCGAAAAAGATATGTAATAAATTTACACCTCATATAGAGCTCAACTTGAGAATTGTTATAAGACAAAGGCGTGGCAATCACAAGAATATTCCATTCTTGCCGCTCCAATTCGAGACGCATTTTGTCTCACCAGAATAGTGAAATGAAAATAATTCATTCATTCATTCCAAGTAGGGATTGAATCGTCATGTTTACAGATGCTATTTCACTGTGCCTGAGAAAAACTATGGGCTTTATGGTGAAACGAAATGTAACTATATGATATAAATTTTTCTATCCCTAGAGGTAATCTTTGGAGTTGACAGTATTTTAGAGAAAGGATACATTTGTATTTTAAGTATTATACACTTACTGCGACTCGTTCAACGTATTCGAACTAAACGACTACTATTTACAAATTACGACATAAAAATATATTTTAAATAGTATAATTTACTTATTATAATAATTATTAAATATTTGCTGTACTATAGCTTCACGCTTTATCCCGCACAAGGCAAGGTAGGCAGAGGGAACTGCAGGGACCGTGGGAACCTAGTCTTAAGACACTCCGTTGCTCAGTCCCTGCTTTCTCCGTCCCCGCTTTCCGCCGTTTTCGAGGCATTGCGTGTTGAGTGGCGGAACTCAACGCCGCGCTTTGCCTAGTTTACCAGAGCGAAGAAAATGGAAGTAGAAAAATCCATCTTCTCCGACTAGGGATCGAACCCAGTAACCGTCGCGTTACAGGCAGACGTTGCGCCTCTGCGCCACGACGGTCCTCTGTTATAATTTGTGTGCATATTATTACCCCTATGGTAACAACGATAATTTTACAATGTAATTTTATATAGAAATTCTGTCATTGTTTAAACTATCTTGATAACGTTTTGTAGCAAATGGTAGAGTCAAATGAGTATGATATGTCACCTATATATTATATGTCACATATATATTATATGTACATGATTTAAGATTAGTCGATTCATGAAATTTAGATCGATATATTTACGGTACTCGTAAACAAAAACATAAATTTCTCTTTTAAATGTAATTTTCCTAAATTTATTAACATATTACGGTTAATTTCAGTATAAAGACGATAACATTTATAAATAATATAAAGATATTAATTTGAGCCATAATTGGCATGAGCCAAATAACCAACATCAATATCATCAACAGCAACCAAATTATGGTGTTTTGTAAACAAGTCTATACTTGCAATAGTGGCGTTGCTTCTAGGCCTAAAGCCATACTGCCGTTCCGTTATGAAGTTAAAAGAGTCAACATACGTAGCCAAACGGTTGTAGATTATATTTTCTAAAATTTTTGAGAGAACGTGTAGTACCCATACTGGACGGTAGTTTTCTGGAACTGTCAAGGAACCAGATTTTAGTATTGGTGTTATTTTTGCTATTTTCAATAAGCCTGGGAACATCCCCTGGGACACAAGTTTGATAAGATGCTAAACTCTTTGATACTATATTGCATAAACATTTTAACGCTTTTGTGGTAATTTTGTCTATGCCAGTACTTGAATTCGAGTCTAAATCCCTTATTAGACCTTCAACCTCATCAAAACTATACGGTTTAAATGCTAAAATTTCATAATTGTCGTATTCATGGTTTATGTCGGTTAGGTGCGAAGAAATGTGGTTTGGCGTTGGTATGTTTTTTTGCTAAGACGGAACCTATTGTTGCAAAATATTTGTTAAAAACGTCGCATCAAAAATTATTCTAGATTCTACTATTAATTTCGAGGGAGTACCACTTTTAAATGTCTTATTACTACATAATTTGTTCATTAAGGTCTAAGTATTCTTAGGATTCTTTGCGTTGTCTGTGAAAAATGTTATAGTATAAATTCTTTGTATTTTGTACTAATATAAATGTATCTTTGTAATTGTATCTTCTATTTCAGTCCTCTTTACATAGAATTTATATTTCCTGTTTTTTTTTCTTAGAATTTTTTTATATTGTGTCCATAGAAAGTTCCTTTGACTTAGTTTATTGTTAATATCCTTGTTAATCCAATCATGTGTTTACAATAATGTGTTTTTTTTATGTTTCCAGTTTCGTATAGCTTTACTGTGTTTTTGAATTGTGAGTTTTCCAAGCATTTGTACAGCTTATGTAATTGATTGCTTCATAAGTAATTCGTAGTTTTCTTGGAGGTTTAAATTTATTTAGTTGCACATAAACATTTTTGTATTCGTTTTTATAGATAATTTAATAAGTGCCCCGTATGATTTAAATATCATTTGAATAACCACCGCAGCTCTTTTCACATTGGCTCAATTAGTCAGACGAATTTTTAATAATTTGATGTAGTATATCGTGTGGAATGGCTGTTATGGCAACTTAAATATTGGCATCGAGCTCTGCCAGCGTGTGGAGCTTATTTTCATTAACCTTTGACTTCATTCACAAAGTAGCCCAATGGTTTTTAAATTGAGTAATCTTGGCCGCTAACTGTATGTAAATATCGACGCAATATTTTGTCCACTGACAACTCCGTTCAACCAGAAATGAGCCTCCTAGAGGATGATTTTCTTATAAAAATTCGCATGATTTTTCATCGACTAGAGCCTAATATGCAAATTTAGAGACCTAGCCGCAAAATACAAGTCAATGAAGACAGTCCCAACTCTTGCGGACGACGTGGAAACGACACATTATCATTCAGAAACATTGGTTGGTATATGGCTATATTCACTTCGCTTCACTAATGCTAAGAGCATTATGAGTACATATGTATTAGCTAAGAGTAAATTCACTTTGTGATTTATGAACTATACGGCTAAAAATGAGTTCAGAAAGATCACTATAAACACTGTATTTTTCACGAATTACTCTTTTATTAGCAATTTCGGACAATTTTCCAATCATGTGGCAACATGAACTTGTTCGTTATAAAATGACAAGCCTAGCTTATAATAATGAAAGCTTTCAATATAATGAAGATTCAATATATTCGCCATAAACGGATAAAATCATTTCATTCCTATTAGTAAAGCCATTATATCATTGCTCTTATATAACATCTCAATACTTTATACAATATTAAGTCCAAGAATTTTCTAATTTCGTGTACAGCTTTGACAAAGAACGTATGCTATCTATATACAAAAAATGAAGTTGTAACTGTCAGTAAGCTAAGTAATAAACCGTTGTAGTGGGATTTTCCTTAAACGTTGACACACTACTCTGGCTCGAGAGTTTCTTCATTGCGGTTGGGGCAATGATACTCCAAATATATAAGAAACTAAAGAAATTATCAAAGTTACAATAACTGCAGTCCAATTTGGTTCTTTAAATATCATTCTGGATGATGACACTAAGATAATATCCACTTTACAAATAGAGAACGGTAAACAAAATTAATTAGTTAATATACTAGCTCCCTCAATAGGACAAATGTATAACAATCATTCCTTTAATTCGCATTTATATTGTGTATCGCAAATAAGGTTCACATAGCATAGGTTATCAAGTTAAGTGTCGTATGTGACTGAATAAATAGTATACAAATCCACTTTAAAGGTAATACTTTTTATGAAACTAAATTAAATATTTATCGTGGCGCAGCAGTATAACAACGGAAAGGCATAACGATTAAGGGTTCAATTTCCCCTCGGAAAATGAATTTTATTATTTTCTTCAATCTAGATTTAAGACAAAGGAAGGTATTGAGTTCCGCCACTTAGAAGACAATACTACGAGTGTTAAAACAAAATATATGTCTTTTACATGACAGTAAATAACTGTAATATTTATCTTTGTGCTTTTAATAATGTATGCTTAATGTCAAAAGTTTTTGTGTACAGCTTTACACTTGATACTACGCAATATTGCTATTATAGTCTTGTATCAGGAGTCTTTTTACGCCATTACAAATAAATGTTGTTGTAGGGTTTGACTTATTAATAACAAATACTTCAAAAGGTGCTAATAATAGATACTAATACTATGTAAGCAATGGAATACAATACTATATTAAATTGGAAATAAAATACCACATATTGCTTTGTATGAGTGAAAATCAAAGTCACGTTTTGCCTTACAAACAAGAGGAAACAAAAACAATTTATCATTCTAAGTATATATCGAACCCACAAACTACTGGGTTAAAGTCATTGTCAGTGATTGTTGTATTGCGATTTTGCAATTAACCCCACTGTTGCGTTTATATTCTGAATTTAAGAAAAACAGAAAGTCACAATCAACTGTGTTACAAAGAGTTCATTTTAATTTTTTATTCTTCACTTTTTTATGCAAATATTTATTTTATAGCATATCATATATTATATTATTTTATATAAATCATTAAAAATGTTATACAAAGTAATAAAACTAACTCGTGTCGCCGCTATTACTTTATGAGCTTATGAACGGTGATCGGCGTAGATGAGATATTGTTTCCCGACCGGAGCTTGCAAATAAATTTAGGATAGTCGTATAAAAATAGAAAGTTAGTTTTTTGTATAGTTTCCCTTTAGAAATAACATTATTTATTTGAGTAGGTTATTGAAGCAAGTATTGAGGGAGTGACCTCATCTTCTTTCTAAGTAGAAATATCTAGCTCCTTCAAAATCAAATCGGAAAAACACATAAAGCTATAAAACATTATAACAAAAGATTAGTCCAAATAAACATATTGCGGCTATTTCTTAGAGAACATATGATTTTTAATACAGGTAAATGATAATGTTCTTTACCCATTACGGTAAAAGAGTAACAGGATGTCTCGAATTCATACATAAAGCATGTAGCGTAGGAGGTACTGAGCTAAACAGCTTTACCTACTGATTGTTATTTATTGTAGTATTTATATATAGAAATTATTATTTTATGTTATTATATGTTTTTTAGTTTTCAACATATTACAATCTCTAAATTAATGTACAATCTGGCTTTAAATTTCCTATTAATCCCTATTAAATACATTAAATACTAAATATCTTGACAATAACAATTTATATCATATTTATATAATGAGTAAAATTTTAAGTGACTTAGCAGCAACTATACTTACTCACAACGCAAACAAGAATAGCCTAATAATGAAATTTACTCTAATTTAAAAGTTTTTAAGAAAATAATCTAGAAGTTTTTAATGCATGTCAGAATTTAAATATAAATTATGTTGCAGGTACAGAATCAGAGAGAGAAATCGCATTAGAGAAACATCGTTTTAGATCCGTATTTGTATACACATATTTTGTTATACTATTGACTTTTGATATTTTTTTTTATACAGTATATAAAAATCATATATATATATATATATATATATATATATATATATATATATATATATATATATATATATATATATATATATATATATATATATATATATATATATATATATATATATATATATATATATATATATATATATGTATTATATTTTCATTTTTATTATGCTAAATGTTAAGAATTTCATTTATTTCTATATATGTTTCTTGATAAGTAATCGATTTTCATGATATTTTTAAGAAAATGCTTTTTCATTTCCTTCCCAAACACAGCAAAACGCACATATATTTGGCTGCGGTCTGACCGCCTTTGAAATGTTTAACCAAGAAATACTTCAACATTTTAGCGGTAAACTTTGTTGTTTTGCGGACATAGATTTAATTAGGAGCGCCTGTGCTTACATTTATTAAAATGTAACAAAATTCTTGGTTTTCCGTAGAATACAAAATATTAAAACGTTGTACAGTCATCATCATGTGCGTTCAATACGAGCACTGTGGAATATAGACTTTTTTTCTTGTATGACAAGAAGAATAGTTGTTTACTTTGGTATCAATTTAAGTTTAGCGATAACGATACCTAACGATGCTGTTGAATGTTTCTGTTTTGTTCTACGGTACTGGCGTTGCGAGCGTGCCAGTTGAGCACAATTCACTTCGCCAATGTCACGTTGTTTGGAGAATACACGAAGGAGAATGTACGGTGAAAAAAGAAAATAAGCTTCACACAATAATAGAATGCATGTAAAAAAGAGATCCAATAAAAAATCCTTCACCTAAAACAAATTTAATCTGTAAGAATTACAGTATATACACATAATACATTGGGTTAGTACTAAATAAAAATATTTTACATGGGTGTTAGTTTATAATCTAATATTATTATACTTAATGTATTTACATAGAAATTTACATAGAGGACTAAACACAAACATTAACACACACTGAACATTAAGAGGGCGAGGAACTTTGTTGGGAAGAATATCATACAAGGGACGAGTTAACTTAGGACAAGAGAAAAGGATGTGAGAAGGAGAGCCATCGTCAAGGCCACATTCACACAGCGAATGATCCCTGACCCTGATCTTAGCCAAATGTACAGGCGTACACGCATGTCCAAGACGTAAGCGGCATATTGTTGATATAATCCTCCGATCAATATGTTTTTGAGTAAAAAACCACGGTCGCTTTGGAATATTAGGTTGAATTAGGGCATAATACTTACCTTTAACTGGTTTTGAATTATCCCAGAAATTATTCCAGGTCTTATAAAGATGAATATCTGCCAGGGCGAGCAGATCCTGGGCAGAGTTATAAAAGTGGTCAAGAGTACCACACTGGATGGCTAATTTGGCACAAGAGTCTGCAGATTCGTTCCCACTAATTCCAGAGTGACCTGGAATCCACACGAGAGTAACGTCCAAACCCCTAAGGTGACATGAGTACAATTCTTCACGAATCCTTAAAACAATTGAAGATCTTAGTCTACTATGAAACGGGTTTCCCTTCAACGTCATTAAGCAGCTTAACGAGTCCGTAAAAATAACCGTCTGTTTAAAGTCATGTGACTTTGCAAACAGGACTGCTTCAAACAAAGCAACAGCCTCACCTGTAAACACTGACGATTCGGGGGGACATTTAAATTGTAAAATAATTTTGAATTTTGGGATCCAGCAAGCTGCACCAACACAGCTCTCCTGCGAAAGCTTTGAAGCATCTGTGAAGATGAGGACATGATTTAACCATTTTTCATTAACCAACTCTTGAAATTTGGTGTTGATGCAAGGATTTCCCTTGGTAAGGCCAAGATTTGTGATGACATGCGGAGAATGGACAAGAGCGTTATAAGATGTAAGGAATAATGGGTTTGATGGAGAGGAAAACAAGGGGTGAGGGAGGGAGGTTAGTCTAAGGAAGCTATCCAGCAAGTAAGGCAAGGGCTTGCCACGAGGAATAAGTTCATATAATTCAGATAACTTAGACCTTAAAGGATGGGAGGACAGCTGTAACATTTTACTAACAAATTTATCATAGAGGAATTGTCGGCGAATAGGAAAAGGAGGGTCCACACACTCCACTTGTAGTGCATTGGTGGGAGTAGAATTCATTGCACGTATAATAATCCGTAGACACTTATGTTGTATACGATTGACTTTTTCTGTAGCTACTTTATTAAAGGGATCTAAAACAAATAACCCATAGTCAATATGACTACGGATTATAGCATTGTACAGCAGTTTTTGAGAATAAGGGTGAGCACCCCACCACACACCAGACACAGCTCTTAAAGCATTGATGCCTTTTTCACATTTTTTGCTGATATATTCAGCGTGGGCAATTCCATTCAGTCTTTTGTCGAGTATCATGCCTAGGAATTTTACATTTTCTTTAATCCGTATGGGAATATTCTCACTAAATATTTGAAAATTTGGTATATTTCTCTTTTTGGTAAACACTACCACTTGACACTTATCCACAGATAGCGCCAGGCCATGTCCAGAGAGCCACTGGTTTAGATAGTGCAAAGCAGCGTTCAGACGATAAGTAATGTCCTCCATTGACTTTGAACTATAATAGAGGACGATGTCGTCAGCGTACTGAAGAATGTTACAAAAGTTATTAACAGACAATTCGAGGTCATGTGTATATATGTTATATAACAGAGGACTAAGAGCCGAACCTTGAGGCAGACCCTTCCAGACAAGTCTGGGAGGTACAGTAAGAAGCGGATGTTTCACAGATACCGTTCTACCGGTCAGCAAATTACATATGTACTGAGTCATCCTCGGCGGAATACTCAGCTGATGCAGTTTCTGCCTGAGTACCGGAAGAAGAACATTGTCATATGCTGATGCAACATCCAGAAAAACACCAACTAAATACTCACCTTTGGCAAAAGCTCGTGGAATGTCTGTAGTAAAAACGCTGAGACTATCAATAGTACTTAAGCCCTTTCTAAAGCCAAACTGAGAGGGCGCTAAGATGTTTCTACTTTCCACTATCCACTCCAGACGGTTCTTCAGAAGCCGTTCAACAATTTTTGATAATGTGGATGCTAAGGCAATGGGTCTATAGGAATTAGGGTCAGAGGGACATTTGCCAGGTTTGAGGATAGGAATGATTATTTGAGATTTCCAAGTATTGGGGACATTGCCTGATTTAAATATATTATTAGCCAAATTTAAAAATAACCGCTTAGATTTTTCATTCAATTTGACAATAAAAGAATAGGGCACACCATCTTCACCAGGACTCGTGTCCTTTTAATCCGCCAGCACGTTTTCGAGTTCCTCAAAGGAAAATGGGGAATCCATTTCCTCTGAAGATTCAACAGGCGTGTTTATAAACAGGTCACGGGACGGGGCAGATGGAGGAGTCAATTTGTTTGCAAAATCATTAAGCCAGAGGGAAGGATTATTGGAGTTGGGGCTACTGACATTGTTAAGAGACTTGCGAAATCTCCTAATGTTTGTCCAGACAAGGGAAGAAGGGGAGCGGGGATTAAGGGATCCACAAAAATGAACCCAACCAAGTTTCTTCTTTTTCCAAATACATTTTCTGAACTTTGCATCACTGCGTTTGTACTCATTGTAATTCTCCATCGTCATACAGGCCGTGTATGACGCCTCGGCAGATGTTCGCCGATTGACAAAATCAGAGCATTCCTGATCCCACCAAGGATTGAAATGCATCCGATTTTGAATGGAGCGTGTTTTGGGAATGTGTAAGTCAGCTGCATATGTAATGACAGAGATAAACCGATCATAGCAAAGAATGATGTTCTCATAATTACCAGACTCAGGAAGATTGCCCAGCATGCAATCCACAGAGTCTGCGTACTTCTTCCAGTCAGCTTTTTTTAAATTATATTTAGGAGATGAAGAAGGAACTGCTGAAGGATTTCTATTAAACATAGAAAGAAGGATGGGGAAATGATTGCTACCATGGGTAGAAGGGAGAACAGACCATGATAGTTGAGAAGCAAGCGATGGGGAAGATAAGGAAAGATCAACTGCAGTCCTCGGATCCTGATTAGGATTAAACCTACGAGTCGGTGAACCATCATTGAGAATGCAAAGATTAGCATCATCAATCAGGTCCAGCAACGAAGGAGAAAATCCATCACAGTAATAACACCCCCACAGTGTGTGATGAGTGTTAAAGTCTCCCAGGACCAGTACAGGGCTAGGAAGCGAAGAGATAATAGACCTAAGCTCAAGGAAGAGGGAAGTGGAGGGATGAGGAATATATAGAGAGAGGAAGGAGACATCAAAGGCCCTCACAGCAACAGCATTAATTTGTTGGCTGTGAGGTGGAAGAGGGATAAGAGAATAAGGAGAGGAGTGCTGGATGAGGATAGCACTACCTCCATAACCGTCACTTCTGTCCTCCCTCAAACAGGCAAAACTCGACACCCTAAACGGGGAGTCTGGCACCAACCATGCTTCCGAGAGGACAATAATGACGGGATCATACAGGGAAATAATATGCAGTAATTCATGATTTTTAGCACGAACACTACTACTATTCCACTGTAGGAAGCTTAGTGACGCCATTATTAAGGATTTGGAAGATTTTGAGTAAATTCTGGGCAACGTTGGACGGTATAGGGAGTTCATCAGCAGTAGAGATTATGCTGACCAAGGTCTCAGTCAGAGCAACCAACAAGTCCTTTCGTGACTCAGTTGAACTGTCTGAACCCTGATTAAGGGCACAACCATTTGGAAGGGACGAGGAAGAATTATTAATAATGGCTTGGTGAGCTTGTCTATCATACCCTTTCGCCGCAGGTGCGCGGGGACGGGGAACTTGGAATACTGTCTTACGATAGGACTTGGTAGGACTTGCAGGGATTCTAGTTTGAGGAGTCTGGGGGTTTGTGAAGACAGGAGGGGTAAACATTTCCTTTGCAATATCCGCATAGGAACGCTGGACTGTTGGGAAACGGGAGGATGCTTCCATATACGAGATACACTCTTGCGACATAATTGATTTTATATTTTGTTGCCTAATGAATTCAGGACACCCCTTATCAATGGCAAAATGTTTTGAAGAGCAATGGATGCAAGTTGAAGTTTCCTTTGGGGTGTCAAATGTATCGCCAGTATGAGACTGGGAACACTTGTAGCACCTTGGCATCGATCGACACTGCGCTTTCACGTGACCAAAACGACAACACTTGAGGCACTGGATTGTAGGATATTTATACAGTTCGATTTGAAGGACAGACTTATATGAATAAACTCTTTCAGGCAATTGCTGACCTCGGAATGTAATTACCACTGACTGGGTCGGGACCCAAGTAACCACACCTTCACTTACATTCTTCCTGTTCATTCGTCTTGCTTTTATCACTTCACCACATGCAGAGGGAAATTCCAGAGAGCCAACAAACTCTTCCAACGACCATTCAACGGGAACTCCTTTTACAATTCCCATCCTTGTTATATTAAATGTTGGGATGATGCAAACATATTTACATAGACTAAGGACAGAGTTAACTAGAAATTTGTTAGCTGCTTCAGCAGATGTAAATTGGACACTGATTTTATTGCGACCCACATTTTTTACTCCATCATTAACAATATCACTAATTTTGTTAGTGTGAAGAAATTGACCAAACTTGATGGCCCTTATGGAGTTTCCTGCAGAGGGATCAGGAGTTTCCCTAGACACATACACTATAAAAGGTCCTTTGTCTGAACTAATATATGATTTAGGAGCTTCCGTCATGGATGGGTGAACCCAGACGTTTTGGATGGAAGGTGTGGCTGTTAACGGGTTCACTATAGTTTTTTTAGCATTTTCTTGACCAGAAAATGCTTCCTCGCCTTGTCGCTTACAGGATATTGTATGTCCCCCAGGATCTGGAGGGTCAGGTGGTGGATCAGGTTCCATGTTTCTTAAAACTAACCTAAAAAACTATATTACTACTACTACCTTAAGCTTAAGAACAACACAAACACTTACTATAACACTTACTACTAATACCCTTATTAGTACGGATCTTTTTACACAATTATATATTGTTTCCACTATTAACTTTAAAGAATTTACCACTTTAGCATAAACTCTCACTAAAACGTGTGTCAACCAAAACAAACGCTAGCAAAGTCCTCATGCTGTTGAATGTTTTGTAAGAGATACCCACAATTGCCACCTCATGTCAAATTCTACAATTAACCAATACATGTCAAAATGTTGATATTTATTAAAAATATAATAAAATACTTATGAAATTATATATATAAATATAGTTAAATAATTTAGAAGCATGATTTCATGATTTTCTCGGCCCAGATTAATTATAATTTTTATTTCGGAATCTGTAATATAAGAAAACTTTGTCAACAGTTCTTGGACACGAATATGAAGATATCTAGATGAGTAGTTCTAAACTTTATTTACTTATGATGAGTTCCGGTTTAATTAAATACATTGCTCGGTATTGTGTATATATTGTATAATAAACAACGTTAAATACTATATCAAGTATTTCTCATGTTGAGATACATATAAATATTGAATTATCCAAAAGATTATCTTTAATTTTCAAAAACATTAAATTGTAAAATAAATTTAACAGTTTTTAATTTGAGAGATATTAGTATTTTATTACATGGACTAGATATACAAACGCCTATTTTCTTTTTATATGGAAAGTCTTACCAGACCAGTTTTTTTTAGATTCGAATTTGTGATTGACTATTGAACATTAATTTTACAAAAGTTTGTTTAATTGAGTACTATAATTTTAGTAAAAGATGTAATTACTATACATAAGTATATTGTACATACTTTGATTGGTTTTATAAAGACGGAGAGACCATAAAAATGATAATAAAATAACGTTATATATATTTACATTTATATTTACCTAAGTACACAGAACCAGTGTTAAGTCACTACGTGGAGGACTGTCGTGGCGCAGAGGCGTAACGTCTCCTCGTAAACGCGACGACTTGTGAATTCGATTCCCACTCGTGGAAGATGGCGTAGTAGGATGGGGGAGTTCCGCCACTCAATACGCAATGGACGGAGAAAGCAAGGACTAAGCAACAATGTGTCTTAACACTAGGTTCCTGCAGTTCCCTCTGCCCACCCTGCCATGTGCAGGAAAAGCGTGAAGAGAAAAAAAAACAATTTTAAAAGGAATATATTAAAACACAAATTGAAATATAGTACACTAATGCAGACCTATATAATCAGCTGAAGTCAGATTTCATGATTTAGTTGGGTTAAACTGTCTTACCGATGAAATGTAATCCTACGCGTTACGAATAACAAAAAGGTGTAAGTATTGTTCGCTGCTTACCAATTTAGATCTATTCGATACAAGCTAGCGAAAAACTACGTAAATATAAAATTAACCTTTATTTCTTTCATCATTTACTGTGTATACTTAAAAACAAAAACGTTTTTCTATTTTTACAAATATTGTGTATTGTTCCCAATTATGTTAGGTTATCTTCTGAAATAGGCCTCCTCCGTTTCTTTAATTTGTTGCTTTCATTGATTGCTAATTGACTTTAAAAAAAATTGACTTTAAAAAAATCTTTTAAAAAACCAACTTAACATACATGTATATATCCATGACATATATGTATATATCCATGTTTATATCTATCTGTTTATGCATGCATGTATATATATCAGGTCCACATCATCATCATGTATATATGTATATAACGAGCGTAATGCGGGTGGCCGCGTTTGGCGGTACTCGTGACTTCTTTCATAAGCATATTAGACATAAGTTTATTGCAAATAAAAACAATATTAAAAATATAAAGATTGAGCAAATGAGACGTGGTTACGTGTCTCAATGTATCCCTACAAAGTAACACATGAGATTTTAAGTATAAATATCATATTATATACAGAATTTAAATTAAAATACTGTGTTTGATGCAATCCTTAAACTCCTTGTAAGTAGCGATAAATTACAACTTAGAAACAGGAGGTCATGATATGAAAAAGGAGCGTTTAGTTAATCATGTATCCGTACGAATTTCGGTTTGGAAATTACAATTATATCCAACAAAGAGGGAGCTGAACTTTGCCCCCTGCAAATGCGTTTCAGAAAGACTAAGAAAAAGAAATTATTTCTAATAATATTTTAAATTGGTCGAGGATGGAACAGATTAGCTTCATTCTTATTCTAGATTGGTCTAAATTATATTATGAGAATCCATTTTAAAAATTTTAACCAATACCTTAAAAATATTATAAGTGTATAAAACAGATTAGTTATAATATAAGAAAATTATATTAATAAGTAAATAAAATTATTTAAAAATACTATATATGTTGTATTATTTTAAGATAATTTAATTATTTCGAGATACAACCTTGACTTTGATGTAAACGAATTTAGTAAAGAGCTTTAGGTAGAGTTTATATTTACAAAAATATATTGTATAGTCATCTCCTTGAACTATTGACTACGCAGTTGACGACGCGTTGCAAATATCTTTTAATAAATAATCTCTCTTATTAGAAATATTGTTTTTTGAAAGAAATTTGCACCTGAATAGAATTAAATGAATTCATTCAACATTAGAACAATAAATTTTAATATCCCTGTATATTTCCGGGATCTGAAACAGTCTCTATTATTGACATGATATTAAGCTTTTAAAGTATGAAACAATGATAATTATTTTATTTCACTGTGTGATGAAATTGCTAATATTTTATTTCTAAGATGGGCGATGACTGTCAGAAGTAATAAGAAAATGAAGTAAACTGGTCTTCGATATACATAGATGAGCTTATTTTAGAAGTTTATAACTCAATAACTAACATAAAAATTTATTTGAAAATATATATTTTTGATAAAGACACTCCTAATCATATGTATCAAGTTAAATAAAATGTTTAATATTTTTATGATTTAATTTTTTTTAAATATTTAAGTTTTTGACCACAGAACTCCTCATGTAAACGGTGCAAATGCTTTGATCCAACTCCTGTTGTGATCAAATTTATAAATTATTTTATATTTTTTTAGTAAAATATTTAATGCGAAAAATCTTTTTTTATCAATTTATACCCCTATAAGTGGCCAATGTGCACATTGGGATGCTTCGGACATTTTTTACTTATATCGGTATATTTGCCTTTTATATATAAAAAAACATATTATGTGCTTGATTTTAAATATATTAATAAGGAAGACTACGAATATTATAAACGTAATATATATTTTTTTATGATTATTAAGAAACGATTGTATAAGACAATACCCCTATATATGATTACAAATTGATGTACTATTGTATTGAATAGTCAAAGATCGTAAATAAAACAAAATTTCGTTCTAATTAAATATATTTAAAAAAAAAACCTTAACCAGCAAGAAATATTTTAGATAATTTCTAATTTATATATAGAGGTCATCCAGCCATAATATAAACTTGAGACTTGAGTATCTTATCTCGTAACATGAATAATGACCGAAGGCCAGTATATATGTGTAAAAACAAACGACGGAACTTCGTCCTGGCTTGATCTTACAGCTGGAGTTCTCCAAGCGTTCTTCCTCCGCTTCTTTTCTCTATTTTTATCAATAATATTTAAAGAGTTATTGCTTCCCCTTTCCATCTATATGCGGATGATTTGCAACTTTACCGTTACGATAACTTGTATGAATTGCCTGAAGTCATCGGGGCATTAAATGTCGACATTGATGACATCAACATCTGGGCTGGATCTTTTGGCTTATTAGTTATTCCAACGAAATCCCACGCAATAATTATCGGCAGCAATAGAATAAGACCCAAAGTCAGCTGGAATTCTCTGCCTGTAATACGATACTCGGGTGTGTCAATTCCTTACTGTCACGAAGTAAGGAATTTAGGCATAATCGACTGTCGTGGCTATCTCACATCAACGAAAGCTCGACAAAGTACTTTAAAATCTGGCAAAAGTATGATCATGTTTCTTAATTTCGTGTTCAGCTTAATTGGCTCCCAATCTGTCTTCGCCGTGATTTGCTAATAATCGTATTTCTTCTTAAAATACTTAATAACCATAATTTTCTTGCTTCCCACTCCCTCACACTCTAGGCGGTCTAACGTTGTTCCTTCGTTTAACGTACTTATGAGCGAGACCAATTTATTCCAAAATTCCTTGTTTGTTCCAAAGTTTGTTCCAAAGCGTACACCAACGCTTTGGAACAAACTTCCTAACCCTGTCTAAAAAAGCCCATTCCTTATATCCTTTAAATCTCAATTTAAAAAAACATTTAACTGATTGTGAAAGCAATCGACTTAGCATTTGACAGTATTATAAGCATTACAATTGCATCATGTCTTTTTAATAAAAGTATTTTGTTATATGTGTATAAAAGGCATATTTTGTATAGGTGTATATTTACAGTAGTGTATGCTTTTCTATATTTTTTTGAATTCCACTACTCAGTTACTTAAGTTTTAGAAGTATTTATGTAATTCAAAGAAATTTATCTTAAATAAAAATATATTTATATACTTTTCATATTTACAAACCAAAAATTTTAATATTAGCAAATATTTTAACCTACATGGGACATGCCCTGAAGATTTAATGATTGGCCAAAGCGAAAGAAATATGGCAGGGACGGGGATTGTTCTCCGCTTTTTGAATTAATTGTATCTTTCCTTGTGTGGTCTCCATCTATATAAACACCTAAAGAAAATATATAAAAATTTCAACGCAGCGGGATTTGAAAATATATAAACACCTATTTTATATTAAACTTTTAATTTATTAAGAAAATCCAACATTATTGAAAAATGCAATAATAATAAAATATGTTTCCGCTCTAAATGTCTGAAAGGTCGTGAAGAGGGTGAATTTGTTAGTAAAATGGTTATTGGTTGATATTGAAACTACGAACTTTGGTTTTGCCCGGAGTATATTGAAACTGACATGCTTAGGTATCGTTATAGAAACTTTTAAATTATTATGCATAAAATAGTACTGTACTCGAACATTATAGTTTTGTTTTGGTTTATTCTAAATTTGATTAATATTACATTACAAATAGTTTTAGCTATATACATATATATATATATATATATATATATATATATATATATATATATATATATATATATATATATCCCGCACATGGCAGAGAGGTATTTTTCTACTACATTTTCTTTCTGCTTTTGTACTCGTATTATCGTTTACATTCAAGTTCTGAAATGCATAAAATATTAACTTCTAGATTATTTTCTTGGAAAGTTTTATAATAAACTAATTTCATTCTTATGTTACTTTGTACAGTTGCTGCTAAGTTACTTAAAGTGTTACAAGAAGTAGGTCGACATAGCATTATAAACAACCGCTGTTTTGTAGGTAATATAAAAAGAAGTTCTTGACAATATAGAATTCCACTTTAGTATTATGCAAGAATCTTATACTATAGTACTTGAAATATTATAAACTTATATTCGTTAATTATAAAATTCGGAAAACAATTTCGATCGTATCATATTAAGTTATATTTGTATATGAAAATTCTATTTATACGTTTAGTCTTTTAATTATATAAATAGGGTATATTTTTGTCGTGTTCATATTTAATACTGGGCTGGTCTGACGGATTTACTTATATTAATTTATTCAATTAATATAATACACCGCTGAAGACTAAAAAACACATTACAATTAAATTCGTAAATGAATATTTACTTTATATAAATATAACAAGGAATAATAAACTTTTAGATATGACAGAATTAAAAAGCAGGTGGCCAAATAAAAGTCAGATAAAAATGAATCTGTTGAGGGTCAATGGTAAAATTAAAACAAGGCGTGACATTTGTATAAATTAATTTCAATCGACTCTCTTACTCCCATGTACGTGATGTTAAAATAAATGGTACATCTGAGACGCATTGAAAAAATATTATGATTTCAGAGTAATGTTTTTTAACCTTTCATGGCAGTAGTAGAGTAGTCGCTTTTTTGTTGCCAAATTTTGATGTGGTGCAGTGTAGTCCTGTTTAGCTGTTTTTATCTACAAACTGATAACGCCTTTTACATTTATTTTCCAATGATATTTTGAATTAGTCGAGAATGGAACCGATGAGCCTTATTCTTATTCTAGATTGGTCTAAATTATATTTTAAAGATCCTTTTCAAAAAATTTAAAAAGCTGCTAAAATATATTATAAGCGTAAAAACAGTTCAGTTATAGTATAAGAAAATGTTATTAATAATTAAATAAAATTATTTAAAAATATTATTTATGTTGCATTATTTTAAGATAATTTAATTGTTCCGAGATACAACCTTGGCTTTGACGTAAACGAATTTAGTTTAGTTTCTGAAGTTTTAGGTAGAGCTTAAATTTATCAAAGTATATTTTAATGTCTTCTCCTTGAACAATAAGAGACATTGTTTTTTGAATAAAAATTGCACCTGTTTAGAATTAAATGAATTAATTAAATTTTTAAACAACAAATTGTAACATCCCTGTTTATGTCCGGAATTAGAAACAGCCTCTACTATTAACCCTTAATAACCTAGAGTTTCAATTTTGATACTAATATTTTAAACCGAATATTCACATTACTATTAGTTTTTTTTATATGTTGGCTGTATGTATTTTACTGTTGTATAGTATTCTATCCAACGAAATTAAAAAAAAAAAATAAATGTCATTATTGTTTTATTTTATCTGTGACATATTACTTGCGCGGCAAAGTGAACAAGTAAACACATTTTACTAAAAGTTTTGTTGAATATAAATTTGATATATTTTCTTTTTCTGAAGAATATAAATACTTTTGAGGTAAGTGAATACATTATTTTCGCTATGATATAATTATTTTTAGCAAATGCATGTTTTACTTGAAGAAATTAGTGCTTTTTTTTTTGGTATCAATATTGATACTTCAGGCATTCCGCCCTACATAAAACCTACTTACTAACTCTTTAGCTATAAAACTTTTTGAACTTTCGTTTCATATTTTTTCTGCATAGCTTGGTGTGGGGATTACTTTTGTTTTTATTTATTATAGAAATTTATCCAAAATGCGGCCAGAAGAGATTGAGAACATATTGAAGCGGTTAGAAAATGGTGAAACTTCGGAAGACGATTCCACCGACAATGAAGATGACATAGACTATTATTCGAGCCAAAGAGATCGTCTGATGGAGCTAGATGATGAAGAGGATGTAGGTAATTTTCCCACTGACCCAAACTTGGATGCAGATCCGCCTGCAGCAAACGTAGATACCGACATGCAACATAATTTAGAGACTGTTGAACGAAACCCAACTCCTACAACCAGCAGCCAGAACAACCTGCAAACGGCACCTTTCAACTCTAGAAACTTAGTGTGGAGAGTAAAAAATATGGATTTAGTCCAAAATGCTTTCCAGTTTGCTGGAAATACTGAGTATTCACAAGAAATTATGAACTTAGACACTCCATTTCAGTTTTTTTCTTATTTTTTCGGTGAAGTCATTTTGAGATTTCTAGTGGACGAGTCAAATAAATATGCCTTCCAAAAGAATCCCAACTTTACAGAACCTGTAACTATCTTAGAATTACGTAAATTTATTGGAATTCTTATTTTTACTAGTGTATATCATTATCCTAGTGTCCGGTCATACTGGTCAAACATTACAAAGTTTGAACCCATAGTACAAACAATGAATCGCAACAGATTTGATAAAATTAGAGAAATTTTTCACATGAATGACGACTATAAACATTTGCCCATTGATCACCCCCAGCACGACCGACTGCATAAAGTAAGACCAGTGATAGACTATTTGAACAAGAAATTTATCACTTTACCATTTGAGCATCGTCTATCACTAGACGAGCAGATATGTTCCACAAAAATGAAACATTTTATGAAACAATATTTACCCAACAAGCCCCATAAGTGGGGATTCAAATTATACGTGTTATGCTCTCTGTCTGGTTATGCCTACAGTTTTGAGATTTACTCGGGAGCTAAGGACATGGACCGTTTACCTGGCGAACCAGACCTCGGAGCTGTGTCAAATACAGTTATTCGATTGCTACGACCAGTACCAAGGCATGTCAATCATATAATTTATTTTGACAATTTTTATACGAATATTCCTCTGGTACATTACTTGACCAACGAAGGTATTTATTGTCTTGGAACAGTACAGAGAAACAGGCTTGGAAAGTCGTGCAAGTTGCCGGAGAAACGGGATATTATGAAATCCAACATACCCAGAGGAACATATCACGAAAATGTGGCCTCTCACGAAGGCCTAGAATTGTCGGCCACAAGTTGGAAAGACAACAAACAGGTATTATTACTATCCACGTATGTTGGCGCTGAACCAGCGGATACTATAACCCGCTACGAAAAAAAACTAAAGGCCAATATTCAAATATCATGTCCTCGGGTTGTAAAAGAATATAATGCACACATGGGCGGCGTTGATTTGATGGATAGCTTCATTGGTCGATATCGCATCCGCATAAAGTCGAGAAAGTGGACAACGAGGCTCTTCTACCACTTGTTAGACATGACTGTCATCAATGCTTGGGTACTGTACAAAAGGTAAACACAAGGAAAGGAAAACTACAGAAAAATATTATGAAGTTAGCAGATTTTAGAACTGAGCTTGCCGATACTTTATGTAGATATCAAAGTCACTCAAAAAATAAAAGAGGCAGACCCAGTACCAACAGTCAACAAGACAATACAGTACCCTCTAAAAAACCCCGGGCAGGTGCACAAGTACTACCCCCAACTGACGTGCGTTCCGATTGTATTGGCCATGAAAAAATATTTATGGAGTCTAGGAATAAATGTAAATTTAGTAATTGTCGGAAACTTACCTCCTGGTTCTGTAAAAAATGCAAAGTATCGTTATGCGATAATAAAAACAATCGATGTTTCGCATTATTTCATGCATAGGTCATTTAAGATTTCTTTATGGCCATAATGCCTGAAGTATCAAAATTGATACCTGTTTTTTTTTTTAAATAAATATGTAAAATAAATATTGTGATTTATTTAGCTATTTTTCCCTTCATCTAGACCCTCAAGCAAATACAGTAATATTTAAAAAAGAAGACTCGCGTAAATCAGGCTACTAAGGGTTAACATCACATTAAGCTTTTTAAGTATGAAACAATGACAATTATTTTATTTTGCTGATGAAATTGCTAATATTATATTTCTAATATGGGCGATGTCTGTTACCAGTAGTGAAGAAAATGAAATAAACTGGTCTTAGATATACATAGATGAGGTTAATTCAAAGGCTATGAGCCTTAACTCAATAACTAACATAAATAAAATGAAAATATACTATTTATTAAAGACGCACTTAATTTGTTAAATAAAGTATGTAATATTTTTATGATTTAAAGTAAAAGTGTTAATCCACCCTAAGGACAGAAACAATATTTAAGGAAAACATTTAAATTTTTGATCGCAGCAGGATTTGATTTGATCTGCTCCTCTTGCAAACCGTGCAAGAGCTCTGACCAAAATTCAACCAAAACATCAAAATTTTAAATACTAGAACGCAGTGGACGTTCAAGTATTTAAAATTTTGATGTTTTCTTTAGTAAAATACTTATTACCGACAGCCACTGCTGGATATTCCTTTTTACATGATAAAAAAAGTCTTTACATATAGTATCATATTTTTCTTGTAATCTGAATCTCTTATTTTTGATATTTTCGTTTTTAATAATTTTAGAACAATACATTATCAAATGATTGCCTTTATAATAACATTATTAGGGTTTTTATGATTTTTAAAGTGTTAATCCACACTGAGGATAGAAAAATACTTATTATTAGGGTTCCTTATATATGGGAACTATTCATAAGTCTGTTTTAATTGACATTATTGTATGTTTTTGAGGGACATGGTGTCGGCTGTCGAAAATAACTCCGTGAAAGAGCTATCAAGAGTGATGGCACCCAATATTGAGAAGCGGAAAGCAATTCAAAGCAGATAAGGAGTCTTGGCTGAATCGACCGTATGAGCAGAGGAATCATCAGAAGAGAATTCATGTGAGGGTGAAGAAAAGTAGAAAAAAAGAAAAAGAAACAAAAAAAAAGAAAAAAAATTAGGTAATTTTAATGATTTGTATATTGGTATTTTTGAGATAAGTTAAAGTTCTATTTTTGTGTTGAATATCTTTCCTATGATGCTAGCTAGCCACCACGCGTATCCAAATCCTGGTCTTGTTGGCAATGTACCTACTACGGTGATACATCTCGCCATGAGAGATGCTTTATATACTGATTATGTCTCGACATGAGAGACGCTTGACAAATTGGTTATGTTATCTCGATGTGAGAGATGCCTTGAAGTTGGTTGGATATCGGGATGGGTGATGCGTTGGGTGTTGGCTAAAACTCGGAATGATTTGTAATGTAAAGCAGCGCAAGGGACGCGCTGGAGTCAGTATGGCCGTGTGGGCGCAAATCAATATACATTTTATGATTTTATTGTTAGAAAGTATTTAATATTGTAATTAATGTTTAATTATTTAAATGAGTAAAACCTATTTCTAATGTAAAGTTCTTTATGATGCTAATATTGAATGTTGAACAAATGTCAGCTGTTAAATAAATAAAAGGACTGAATTATGTAATGTCGATCTCTTCTGTATTAACTATTGTACCAGACCACTAATTGCTACCACTCTGTTATTTTATTATGAAAAATGGACTCTGAACTACGAAACCTTGGTCTAGCGCCGACATATTTGTAATAAATGATAATTTATTTCGAATACTAATTTAAATGTTCACATGCTAAAATACGTTTTCCTACTATATAGATTGAATCCAGAAGATTTTTATATTTTCATTAAGATAAAATTGAGTAAGAATAAAACTGAGTACTCCACTTCTATTATAAGTTGTTTCAAATTTGAGATTGTGATATTAAGATATTAATATTTATTTATTTCGATAGTATTAATTTAATTGAAATTTGAACCACCTTGGTAAAAGAAGTAGTTTTTACACAAAAAATTGCATATAAAAAGACGGATCTCTTCTTTTTATTTGTAATTTATCACAAAACATGTGGTAAATATTATCATATATAAACATAATAATATTATATCTATAATGTTCCTCTGTGCTTTACCTGAATACTTGGGATAAGTTCTGATTTGCGTTGCATTGATTTTAATGAAATCCTATATTTATTTGCCATCTATATATTTTTCATCCTCAGTATTTACTACTACTAGACAAAACAATAATGTAATTTATAATAATCTATTTTTTATTTTTTATTTTAGTTTTACGCTTTATATTGCTCGTAGCTCGGACTCATGTTAATGTAGTGTTAAGACATTCCGTTCCCCACTTTCCGCCTTTTTGAGGTACTCTATGTTGAGTGAGAGAACTCAACGTCGCACTTGCCTATTGGCCGAAGCGAAGGATGAAATGACATAATCCATTGCCTCCGAGTGGTAATCGAACCTACAAACTGTCGGGTTCACACGCGCTGGGTCTCTGCCCCACGACGGTCCTTTATAATGCTAATAGTAAAATGCTAATAGTAAAATATTTCGATAACCTATTCAAAATTTTTATCTCTGTACAAGGTTTTCCATACACAATTTTTATCGATTTCTATCGATTTCTTAAGACAAAAATTTAATGAAATAATTCCAGAAAACGTCCGAAGAACGTTGCTTTGATCTGAAAGAATCTTTTGGAACGCATTCCGATAGGATTTTAATAGTAACGGAAACTCGCCGTAAATTAGGGAGCGCTATTTTAAAGCTAAAGGAATATATAACTCTCCTATAGTTACACAAATTAACTGAATATTAAATTCACTTAAAATATTAAATTCGCCAAAAAATTATCAGAAATTCTAAGGTGAAAAAATCAGTAATACTTTAAAACTTACTGTTTATAAAATAAAAATTTTGCTGGTATAGTATACTATTTGTATATTTTGTACCGAACGTGACATTTTATTATAATAAGCAATTAACAATTTCTTAAAAGAATGAAAAACTTTTAAAACTATTATTATCTTAACAAGACAATTATATTATATATTTTGTGACTAGAATTATAAATAAGCTTATTTCAGTACCAAAAAGGTTAAGAAGAGCGCCATCTATACAGAAAAGTAAGAAATGATATACAGGAACTTATGGTACATTGATTTTTTTATAACATGTCTAAAGCTTTTAAAGTTCATTGTTTTTAGTGTAGATGGAGCTCCTTAAAAAAATTTACATAAATTTTACAACATTATGTAATAAAAAGAGTATTTTTGGGGCGTCCTGTCGCTGTTAAATCCGTATTAATAAATACGATTTGTGCTTAGCATTATTTTTAAATGAATAAACGAATAATTTCATTAATATTTTATATTATTATTGTGTGTGTTTATATATGTGTGTTAGTAATACTAACACACATATACACACACACACACACATATACTTAGTCTTGCCATAAATATTGTTATAAAGAAAAGCACGATTTTTTTTTTATACGTAACATTTATTCCTTTCATAGTGAGTTAGTTTAATACATCAATATATAACTATTAAAAATATACAATGTTTATTCGAAGTGGTCCCCATTGGCTGCAATACAGTCTTTTAAACGTTGAGGCCAGTTATCAATAGCAGCACGAACTCTTTCTAGAGGAAAATTCTTCACTGCCAACCGAATGGATCGTTTTAGGGACTCCAAATTATCATGGCGTTTAGAGCAAGCCTTACTCTCTAAAACTGACCATAAATCATAATCCAATGGATTTAGGTCAGGACTTGACGACGGCCAGTTTTCAGTGCTGATAAAGTCCGGAACGTTAGTTTTCAACCAAGATTGGGTGGATCGAGCTCTATGACCCGGTGCCGAGTCTTGTTGAAAGCACCATTCTTTGTTATTGAACATGGTGTTAGTTAAAGACTTAACTACCGTCTCAAGAATGGTATTTTGATAAACTTGTGCCGACGTTTTAATACCTTTTTCACAAAAATATGGCTCAGTCACCCCTTCATAGCTAACACCCCACCAAACCATCACTGAAGTGGGATAATGCCCACGTTGTACTCTGTTTACTAATTGCGAAGCTTCTTTAGAGCTTCCAGCATAAATACGGTCATTTTGTTTATTAAAATACTGCTCAATTGTAAAAATTTTCTCATCCGTAAACAACATTTTTTTGTGACCTCCCTTTGCCTACCGCTTAAGTAGTTGTTTGGATTTTACCACCCTATTCTTCTTTAAATTATCAGTTAAGAAGTGACCAGTACGTCTCTTATAGGCTGCAAGTCCTAAGTCATCTTTTAATATACGCGACATGGTTCTAGGAGCTATCTTCATCTCCCGAGATAAAATCTTTTGCTTACGGACAGGATTTCTTCGAATTCTTTCCCTAACTGCTTTAATCACCTTTTTCACACGAACGGTACGTGGACGGCCATATCTTTTTCTGTCACAAACAGAGGAGGTATCATTGTACCTATCAATAGCCCGGTAAACAAACATTTGACTAATACCAAGCGGGTGGAGGGTTTTAAAAATTGCACTTTTCTCCATACCTACTTTATGTAAGGCAATCACAGCGATTCGGTTCTCTTTATCACCCCACTCCATTTTAATATAACAAAATATTTAACAATATAATGGCGCTAAAATAAGAAAACACATCAAGCAATCATATAAAAATGACAGATTCCAAATTCAAACGTAATATTTTCTTTTTTTGAATAGTAACAGTATTTATGGCCAGATTAAGTATATCGTAACGTGTATATATACACGATACGACGTAGGTAGTGCCAAAGAGATAACTTTTCTGATGACTGAACAAGCTAATGTGCGAGCAGCAGACCTCAAAAACTGCAGGTAAATGTAATGAATAAATTAAATACAATATTGTCATATTAATTTAATTGACAAAAAATTGTTCTATGTCTACTAATACTTTTAATTTTTGTTCCTAGAAATATCTGAACATGAATTCATTTATTCAATTTTAACTTTCTCATGGAAATTGCTAATTTCTTTTCTCAGAGAATGAAAAATTTTGTAGTCGAGATATAAAATCGAAGTACAAACTCGACTTCCTCGAGAGTAATTAGCGACTGCAAACACTGGGAAATTATTTCTCGAATACTTAAGTACTTACATTTAACAAATACATGGAGCAATTATAACATACTATGGTAAGTTAAATTAATGATCATAATTGTCTTTATTTAACTTAATTTTAATTGTCTTTTTTTAATTTATAAATCCTTATAGATCCACTATGTTTATGTGTTTGCCTGTCGCAGACAGATACAACTTGGTACGTGAATGTTTCATATGTCTGTAGACCAAATATTGTTTTTTAAATTGAAAAGTAATTATTAAAGAAGCACTCTCAATTTATAGAAGTGGAACTAAAGAAATTTGTCAAATATACATACATATATGAACGAGATGTCTGTAAATTGGTCATAAAAACTTAAGATTTTTACATTTCTTTCGATAACAATCTTTTTTTAGAGAAAAAAATATGAATATGATACGATGACAAATCTAACAAAGTTACTTTCAATACTTATCAATAAATATTTTGAGCGATGATTTTAAAAAATCAGCATTTTTATAATATAGAATATATTTGAAAATCACTAATATAACTTAATCATTCAAGTGAATTTGTAATTCATCTACATAATAATATAAATTGACTGTAATAAGAAATAAAATAGCTTACAAGGCTATAAAAAGCGATAAATAAATAGCTCAAGGGACCTAAATATGTCCTTGCTATTACGAAACTTACTTGGCTAATAATATTTTCACACTTTTGCTAACACAAAATATTCCAATACCAATAATTATTCAAGTCTACTTTTTCTTCATTAAGCTGAATTTGCATGGCGTATCTGTAGTGTATCAAAAAATAACTTTAAAATAACAATCAAATGGCAATTTAATAGAAAGGCAAATGACTTTAAATCGATTAATATATTCTTTATACAATAAAAAACAAATGTACAAGGAAGATTTATTACTATCAGCAAAAAATAGGAATTGTAGAGATCATTTGAAATATCAAACTGTCAGAGGATATCCGTCATTATGGCATAAAGAGAAAGCGATTCGTTGTTACGGTCTTTACATAGAGATGTAAGAGAAATCATGTGAATTGAAAACCTTTAAAATACGCTTCCCTTTGTTCTTTAGGCTCTTGTGTTTGACAACTTACATTGACAACATTTTAGTTAAGTATTAGTATTATTTTTTGTATTAATGTACGACACCATTAAGTATATGAGATATGAGGTCTAATTGTACTCAGAAAACAAAAAAATACTGTTTCGTCATAAATTACAGTTTACAGTGAATTCTAAATAAATAGTCAGTTAAAAGTATGAATTTCTTAAAATGAAACCTTTTGGCAAGTACTGCACTAAGTGAGCTCCAACTTACAATTGGTTCATTTTCCCAAGCGTGCTCTATGTTTACAATGTCCATAAACGCTAGAAAAATCGTTGTACTTGAGCGAGGAAACATTTCAAGGTCTGTATTTATACTCCTGAATGGTAGTCCTTTGGAGCTTTAAGATAAATTCTGTTACCTAGGGTTAATTGTATTGAAGAATTGTTTACTTAATGCGGATATTGAAACCCGTATCGGCAAGGCATACAAGAGTGGAGTAAAAGAAAAAACAATATTTATTGATTATATAGCAAACCAAATGTGATATGGTAGTTTTTGATACCAATTATGTTTGTTAGGTTAGGTTAGAACAAAAGGTTAGGGCTCGCTCAAAAGTTCACGATTAAAGACTTTAATTATAATGCTTTTTACTATAACGCTGTTTAAATGATAAAAATGGAAGATCTTCAACAATTGATTTTGATAGGTTCACGTTTTAACCCGCATGTAGCAAACTAGACAGAGGAATCCTAGTGTTAATACACTCCGTTCCTTGCTTTCCGCCTTTTTTCAACTGCAAATATTTTCTTGTAATGGTTCTTTTTGTGATAAACATATAAATTATCCATTTTGTAAATTCTCAATTTTCGTAAAATTACTTAAGTCTAGTTTAATATGGCTTTTGAGGTGAACAAACCTTTTTAGCCTTACTTGTGTTTTGTTGAATTTAATTACTATACAAGTTTATAAAGGTTATTTTTCAAGCATATTTCTAAAAAAATCTAATTTGAGAATTTTCCCTATGTTTGTATTATAAATTTTAACTTGTTAAATTTATCAACTGCTTTTTAAAGTTGTGTTCCAATAAGTGTGCATTTAGATTTGCTTTGCATAGCTTGGGGAGCAATAAGCATAATGTATAAAAAAGACATATTGATTTAAATAGAAATAAGAAAGATATGTTTATATATGTTAATAACTTTATTGATTAAGTAACTTAGTTAATGAGGTTAACAAAATATAATTAAATTATAAAAAAAATTAATATATAAATATTAATAAATATTAAATTTACATGCCTTAGGAACACATAACATTTTAATTATTTATATAATTTTGAAAAATGAAACGACAATAACGCACGATAATGACACGCACACTTAATACACTACATTACTAAACATACACAATATTCCTTTAGTGAAACATCAACAACAACACAAACATAAATTACTCCACCAAAGCAAATTGAATAGCAACTACAGCGTAAGATACTGTAGATCTAAACAAAGCTATAGGTAAAAATGAATCCACCGTATAGAAACGGCATATTTGTATCTTTTCAAATGCAACGTTGTTAAATCTAATAATATTCTTGCAGGTTTTCGTCGCTGCTGGAAAATGCATTTTTTATGGTAAATAAATAATATAAATTATCATACAAGGAAAGACTGCGATGTGGTTTCTCTATATCAATTAACTATATATTTTTAAAATAAACTGTCAATTTATTTGTTTTCTTTTTTTTAGCTTCACGCTTTATCCCGCATATTACAGGGTAGGCAGGGGGTACTGCAAGAACCATATGAACCTAATGTTAAGACACTCCGTTACTTAGTTCCTGCTTTCTCCGTCCCCATTTTCCGCCTTTTTCGGGGCATTGTGTGTTGAGTGGCGGAACTCAACGCTATGCTTTGCCTACTTTCCAGAGCGATGAAAATAGAAAAATCCATCTTCCCAGAGTGGGAATCAAACCCTCAAACCGTCGCATTTACAGGCAGACGCTTACGCCTCTGCGCCACGAAGGCCCTCATTTTGTATATTGTAATATAAAATGTGCTTAATAATCACGTGTGTTATTTTATTATTCACGTACACCATATTCGTGATTATGTTTTAAAATAATTATTATAAGTAAATTAAAAGCTCAAGGCTTTAAATAAAATTATACTAAGTATTAATTTATAGATTTTTCTGATAAAATTTATTATAATTATTATCAATCTTGAATATTTTACCTGATACCATACTAGTGCAATTTAATATATTTATACACTTAGTTTCAGCTTTCTTGACAGTTGCGTAAAATTTTTGACATGCATAACAAATAAGACAATTGAGAAATACATCTTTTACCATCCACAAGCATATTGTAATTTTTGTTGTATTCCATCTGGACTTCTGGAAAGTATTCAATAATATTTTATTTAAAGTTTAGTAGAAATAACAAAGCAAGTTCTTCCTTCTTTTAGCTAAGAAATAATTTTGGTAACGATACAATTTTGATAACAACGAAAATTCTGACTCTAAAATTCAACTTCAATTCAAAAATTCTAATTGTAAAATATCGTGCTAAAGTAAAAATCATTATAGACCATAAAGATGCTTTATACAGTCTCACATACCATAATTTGGCGGAAAAAAGCAAGTTATAATATATGTCATTCTCCATTCATGAAATTTAGGTTTAATACACGGAATTTTTAAGATTTCCACTTGGTAAGACAAACGACTGAAAAATAAGTTGTTTGTCTTACCAAGTGGAATTATTAAAAGAAATCCAAAATCATTGAGTTTATGGCCAAACAATATAAAATAATTTCCTGTAAAGGTTAAATGTACAATATACTCACTTGTATATCGTGATTATTTTTGTCAAATTCCATCCATAACTGAACATGGAAAAGCGAACTGATGAATGTTCCCACACCGTGGTATAAAATCTGTTAGTGAGTTGGTAAAATTATATATATAATATAATATATAGTTATAAGGAAATAAAATATTTTGATTATAACAATTATTGCGTAACGTACCATAATTTTGAATATATTCTTGTAAATTGCATAGGTTTCCATGATTTTAGTGTAAATATTATATAATTGTGTCCAACATTGTTCTATGTCCTCCTTTCGTCTATCTTTTTTGTGAAGAATTAATGTTAATATATATTAAGAAATTGTGAAAAATCACTATAACATATTTAAGAATCAAAACAAATGTAATAATATAATAATCTTTGAAATATTAACTTACTTGTTGTTTCCGAAGACAATATTTCATTATTAAATTGTTTTGAAAGAATTAAATCTACTGTAAATTGTGTTCGGTAAGTCAAAATTTTAAGTTCATCTATCCATAAACTTAGCTGTATTGTAATCAAATTAATAACTCTAGTAGCATAAATTATATTGGCATTGAAGTGAAATAAGCTAATTGTAGCCATTGCATCAAAAAATTGCCTTTTACAGTAAAATATATAATAAGCTTGCAAACATAAATGATAAAAAAGAAGACATGATATTGCAACCCATGAATTTACAGTGTTTGATTTGTATAGTTTACTTTTATTTACTTTGAACATCTTAAATATCCTTTGAATATTTAACACCAACTCCACATTAATACTTTTGTTGGTAAAATTCAAATAGTAAGTAATGAGGAATCCAATAGAATAGAAAATAAGTTCCCAAGTCAGTAGATTGATCATAAAAAAGTTGTATTTTACAATCGGAAAAAATTTTATATATCGCGCAATGAACCACCCAATGGGTATAAAAATACTAAGCAATGAGAGAAGATCTGCTCTTAAATTGTTAAAAAACACATAATTTTTGTACATTTGATATTTTGGTTGTAAAAGTAAATTGTATATAACATAAAATGGTAAGAATATCGCCCTGATTTCCTTTTCCAACAAGTTGTTGTATAAAGGCTCGTTGTTTTTTACTATAGTCATATTCCTAATGAATATCCATATAACATAAAAAATATACTCAATTCTATAGGCAAAATAGACCGCTGTCGTAATAATTCGTGTACGTATTCTTACGTTGTGACACCTCAACTGAGTATCGATTTAATTATTGCAAAGTGTTTTTGTGTATTGGAGGAATAAAAATATTTCATAATCACTTACTTACTTTCGAACTATTTACTATTCAAGTGTTATGGAATTGGCTATCATGTGATGAATGATTCTAAAATACAAACATTTTCAACTGATTTATTCAATATTTTACAAAATATTTTATTAAAAATTGGATTTGTTGAAGACGAAGGTGGTACAGGCTTGTCCAATAGAAACCTGTTCACTCTATTCCTGAAGGCTCCATAGTTCAATGTATTGAGATAAATAGTCGTGGCGAACAACGTACGTACGTAACAACGTACGAACGTGTCAAACCGTTTAATTCGGCGTTTGGGTATTTCAGCAAGGTATGGATGAAACTTTTGCCTGCAGTGCAGTTGTGGGATTTTTGTTAAATCTGCTCAGTGTGTTAACTGCAAATGATATATCAGGTCGAGTACCTTGAGCAACATATAGCAATGAGCCAATAGCCTGTTGATATGGACAGCCACTTAATGTTTTCTCTTCATTGTGAACATTAAATTTCATGCCAGGCTCAAATGGTGTTTTTACAGGTTTACAATCGGACATTTTAAACCTTGCTAATATATCTTTTATATCTCTCTTGGTCTAGTAATACATTGTCCCCATCTCTGGTAATATGTAAACCAACACATTGAGTTGCCAATCCAATATCCTTCATTTCAAAGTGTTGTTTTAATTTCTCTTTCAAAATATATTTTGTATTTTTATCAGCAGTAAATAAAATCAAATCATCCACCCAGTTGGCTATAAAAGCATTCTTCTCTATATTATAATAGACGCAAGCATCTGTTTTAGACTGTGTCATTCCTAACTCATGCAAAACAGAATTTAACTTTAGGTTCCAGAGTCTACTGGCCTGCTTAAGTCCATATATTGATTTATGTAACATGCACACCTGAGACCCTATCTTACACTCTTCTGGCTGTTGCATGTAAATATCTCTGTCAATCTCACCTTGAAGAAAAGCAGATACAGCATTCATTTGATCAATTTCCAATCCATACCTGGCCGCTAAAGCAAATAAATAGCGAATAGTTGTATACCTAACAACCGGAGAGTATATTTCTTCGTAGTCTGTTCCCCATCTCTGGGCATATCCTTTTATTACTAGCCTTGCTTTGTACCTTAGAACATTCCCAGCTTGGTCTATCTTTGTTTTAAACACCCATTTGTATGGGAGAGCCTTTTTACCTGGGGGAAGATCTGTCAGAGTCCACGTTTTATTTTTCATCAAGGAATTATATTCTTCATCCATTGCCCTTTTCCATTCTGTAGCTTGTGATGATGTAAGCGCTTCTTCAACAGTCTGCGGGTCAGTCAGACCAGTAAACAAACACAGTAAGTTCAAATTAGGATTTTGATCCTTATGTTGTTTAGTCTGAGACCGTGTCAACCTCAATGTCACATTACTATTGTAATCTTGCTTTATTGGATATGGAGGATAGTAAGTCTCATCAAGTTCCCCTGCGTCAGTGTCATACTCACTTGAGTCTTCACTATTACATTGTGTATCTGAGTCTTTATTGGACTTATCGGGTACAGATATGGAAAACTCCTGAGTATATATTTTATTTTTCTGATTGCTTGAGTTTGCATTTTGTACAGGATTCGAGCTGGCAGTGGCTGTTTCATTGTCCTTTACTGGAACATAAGTTTCACAATCAATTGGTATAGTATCATCCTCATTATAACCTTCAATAAATGAAACATCTCTACTCTTCACAATTTTGTGTGATTTAGGGTCCATGAGACGATATCCCTTTGTGTTTTCACAATATCCCACAAATATCATCTTTACTGATTTTTTATCCCACTTTAAGCGTTTTTCTCTAGGCACATAAACCATTGCCTCAGAGCCAAATATCTTCATATGAGATAAATTGGGTTTTTTACCTTTCCACAGTTCATATGGTGTTTTTCCTTGTAATGATTTAGTTGGTGAACGATTTACAATATATGCTGCGGTTGCCAAGGCCTCGGCCCAATAGCTCTTACCCAAGTTGGCGTAGAACAACATGCACCGCGCTCGTTCAACTAAAGTCCTATTCATTCTTTCGGCCATTCCATTTTGCTGGGGAGTGTAAGGGGTAGAGGTCTGATGAGTTATACCATGATTAGATAAGTACTTTTCAAAGTTATTGTTGCAATATTCTTTACCATTGTCTGTGCGAAGCTTTGCTATCTTATGATTCAATTCATTTTCTACTTTTAACTTGAAATCTTTAAATGTCTCTAGAATATCCATTTTTTCTTTCAAAAAATATACAAAAACCATTCGAGTAAAATCATCAATGTATGTAATAAAGTATTTCATACCTCCAAATGATAAATTTTTCATAGGGCCACACAAGTCAGAATGTACGAGTTCAAGTGGCCTGGTTGCTCTTGAACCAACATTTTTGAATGGCATCCTTGCTTGCCTACCTTCCATACAATGAGTACATGTGACATTACCACTTTCCCGAATCAGAGTCACACCATCTGCACAACCAGGCAGCTTCCTTACATCTGAAATATTCAAATTCGCAGGTGCCATAGGTAAAGTTTATTACAATTTTGTGAACTTGATGTTAAATTTGCCACCTCTTTACTAGTATTCATCATATATAATTTGTCACTCAAGGTTTCAGTGCATACTACCTCATTGTTGTCATTTTTTATCTCACATCCCTTGTTATTAAAGACAACCTTATGTCCATTTTTCACAATAGTGCTGACTGAAAGTAAATTGGCTGCCAGCCCCGGAACAGACAAAACATTATTCATTTGAATTACAATGTCTTGATTTATATGTATGTCTACACAACCAACTCCTTTTACCACTAATGGTTCTCTGTTAGCTACAATCACATTCCTTACAGATGGCTCGGTGACATTGTACATCCAATCATTTCTACTTGTCATGTGCATTGATGCACCTGAGTCTAGAAACCATTTGTCATCACTAATATTTTCTTTGATGGTTGCTGAAAATGCAGCAACAAAACTGGAGCTCTCTCCTTTGTGTGCTGTTTGTTTCTTAGGCTGTTTACAAAATTTGGCAAAATTACCACTTTTGTTACAATTAAAGCATCTAGGTCCCCTGGGTTTCACTGACTGCGAATTATTTCTGTTTTTCTTAGAGTTTATATAGAAAGCAGTTGACTTTGATGTGTTAATTTCTTGTATGAGTTTAGATTTAACTGAGTCAGCACTGATTTGGATACCAGAACTCTCTAATCCCATTATCATAGGCTTGTATTCTTCTGGTAAGCCAGCCAACATTAGAGTGCCGAAGCCACTCATCGTTGACATCAAAACCGATATTGCGCAGTTTGTGAGCTGTGCTCATTATTTTACTTACATAGTCTTCAACACTGTTGCTTGACTCCAAAGTCGTATTTATAAGATCTTTAAGTAGACCTACTCTTTGGGTTAAACCGTTGTCATCAAAAGCCCTTTGTAAATTTTCCCATACTTGTTTAGCAGTTTTGCATTCCTGAACATGTACGTAATTCTGTGGGTCCAACAACAATATCAGCTTTGACTTCGCCTTTATGTCTTTACTTGCATCTACAGGTTTATCGTCGGGGCGTTCCACGCAGCACCATAAATCCTCGTGCTCTAAATATGTTTTCATACCAAACTTCCAAGTCGCGAAATTTTCTCTTCCCACTAATCTTTCTAGATTAAACATGTTTGAACCCATTATCCAGGATTACAACTAAATATATTATCGAGAACTGTCTGAACTTCAAATTTTTAATAATTAAGTTAAGTTCTCGATATTTCAACTGTACCACTTCTGAACCACGCTCTGCTACCACAAAGGAAATGCGTGGTTGTGGTAAATAATGATGACACGATGACAAGTAAAAAACGCGGGAACAGGAATAGCGTCAGCGCCACAGATAAAACAAAACTAATTGGGGATGCGTTCCCTTTTACTAACATAAATAGAAGTTTTTTTTACGGAGAAAAGATACTCGCTGTGAAGGAGGAAGGATACTCCATTAAACTGGAGAACTGGCGTCACACCAATGGTACGGCCACTGCAATTAACCAGTTCAATAATGGAGTCTCTTAAGGACCGTATTTACACTGAACTAGATTGTAACTTTGTAATGTACCTTTCACTCCATAATGCGTGATAATGGCTAACAAAAATTATTGTAAAATGTCGTGATTAAGTAACAAACTCTTGGGACAGCATTATAGAGCATAGAGATCCTTCATGCAGTCTCACATATGACAAGCTAGGAGACAGAGCATTTGTGAAAAATATTTTTAATTCACGAAATTGGGTCTTGTTTTTTTGTAGTTTGTCTTACCATAGGGAAATCTAAATAAAAAACAGGGCCTTTACGATGATACTTTTAGAAAAGTTTAAATGTATATTATACTTACTTGTATAAAATGATCTCTTTCATCAATACTGCCAGATTCTATCCACAATTGTACATGAGTAATGGAACTGCCGAACGTTCCCACACCATGGTGTAAAATCTGTTAGTGAGTTGGTCAGATGATAAGTTACAAGGAAAGGAAATATTTTGATTATAATAAATATTGCGTAACGTAACATAATTTTGAATATTTTCTTGTAAATTGCATAGCTTTCCATGATGATTTTAGTATAAATATTATATAATTGTGTCCAATATTGTCTAATTTCCTCCATTAGTCTATCTATTTTGTTAGGACTTAATGTTTATGTATATTAAGAAATTGTGAAAAATCAATACAATATAATATATAAGAAATAAATCAAATGTATTTCTATGATATTAACTTACTTGTTGACGACGACAATTTTTGATTATTAAATTGTTTTGAAAGAGCTAGATCTACTGTACAAGTGAATTGTGTACGCAAAGCCAGGATATTAAGTTCAGCTATCCATAAACGATGCTGTATTGTAATCAAATTAATGACTCTATTTACAGTTAAGTGAAATATTTTTTTTTATTTTGAACATCTTAAATATCATTTGAAAGTTTAAAATCGATTCCACATTAATACATTTGTTTGTAATATTTAAGTAGTAAGTAATGAAGAATCCAAAGGAATAGAAAAAATTGTGTATACGAACACAATTTTTTTAGGTTACGTTGTGACACTTCAACTGAGTATCGATTTAATTATTGCAAAGCGCTTTTATGTGTTGAAGGAACAAAAATATATAACATAACCACTTAGGTACTTTTGTGTTATTTACAATTAAAATATTATGAAATTGGTTATCATGTGATGATTCTAAAATATAAACATTTTCAACACATTTTTTTTATTAAATGTGTTTGTTATTCTTACTATCTTTATTATATTTTATTCTCCTGTCAGCAAGCACGACGGTTTTGGATTCCATTCAAACTTAAAGAGTATGAATTAGTCTTTTTTTCTCTGGTAACAATGTAAAGCGCGGCTTAGTTTTGCCGATCAACACGCATTGCCTTAAAAGGCAGAAAGCGGTGAACGAAGATAAAAATAAATATTTTCATAAAGTGATGACCATCGTCGCGCAGAGGCCGTAGCGTCTGTTCGTAAACGTGACTTCGACTGCCACTAGGGTAAAAGATTTTCCAATCAGACCTCAATTATTTCGTTTTCCAGTGTTTTATACCACACAAACGTTCGGTATCATCAATAGAAAATATCCCCATTGTCACATGACTTTTTAAACGTCAAGCAACTGTCGCTATTTTAATATGGCCATACTTCAATAATAAAATTAATATTAATAATGAAACTGAAACTTACTAGATCTTATGTTCCGTGAGTGGATATTGAAATAGTCATGTTTATAGGCTGACGCTGCGCCTCTGTGGCACGATGATGGATCAAATATTATATTAGGATAATTGAGTTTGATAATTATTAACTGTTATTATTTGTTTAATAAAATACAATATTTCGCTTTGCTTGTGGCGAGTACAAAATATCACTTATTTCATACTTACAAAGCGTTATCTTCCGCTAACACTCCGAACCTCGTTTATTCCCTACTTAAGACTCAAAGAAACCCATGTGGAAAGAAAACCAGTAGTTTTCATACTTACACAAGGTTAATTTTTGTGGTTAAACAAATCGCTAAATGATAGCCACGTTGCTCGTTTAGACAATGACTTAGGTTTAACAGTTAACGCTCACCAATCAAAATAATAATTACTAATTAACATATAAGCAAATTCATTCATTCCGAGTAGGGATTGAATCGTCATGTTTACAGACGCTATTTCAATGTACCTTGGAGATACAATGGGCTTTATGATAATATGAAATGTCACTATATGAAATTATATTTTCCTACCCCAAGAGACTATTCTTGGAGCTTGCGTTGTTTTAGCGAAGGGATGTATTTAGTTATTACAAAGCTGCTGATTGAATATATTGTTAATAGACTACCTACCATTTTTGAACTATGATATAACTATATCTTTTAATTTTTGTGAATATTTTTACCTGTAAAATTTCATAAAAATTGCTCTATGAGTCAATATTGTTTCATTTTACAAATAAAATTTACCTAAAATTTATTTACATATAAAAGTCTATGTGATTTAATAATTTCACCCCTATAATCAAATGGATAATTTCGTAGATTCCCTATAATATATTATTTTTTGAAATTATACGTACTAATCTCATACCCAGAGAATGTTTTTTTTATTATTATTTTAAAAATTTTTTACTTCTACTCAGGTAAGATGGAATTTTCTATTTCCATTTTCTTCACTCTGGTAACTAGGCAAAGCGCGGCGTTGAGTTCCACCACAAAACACTCAAAACTGGAACGAAGCAGTGAACAAAGTGTGTTAACTCCAGGCTCCTATAGATCCTGTTGTCCCCTCTGCCAATCCTATCATGCGGGATAAAGTATGAAGCTATTAGAAAAAATATATTTACAGTAAATCACGTTATATATATATATATATATATATATATATATATATATATATATATATATATATATATATATATATATATATATATATATATATATATATATATATATATATATATATATATATATATATATATATATATATATATATATATATATATATATATATATATATATATATATATATATATATATATATATATATAATAAGTGTACAAGTAAGTGATAATTTTTTGTTATCTTTCCATTGCAGATGTCTATGAAAAATTTTCTGTGATTAATGTAATAAGTCATTGTACAAAGAGGCTTGAAAAAAAGAAAAATTGTACGTAACTATTGACGTAAATGCCGTTTCAACTACTAGATATTTCTAGACAAATATACGTATAATACACGCGTACTATAATAGATTATAATGAAAATATCGTCGAAAAAAATATATCCAGTAATTTTTTATGGTCCTGCCAACGTGGGTAATATGGGTAAAATGGGTACCAAACAAACGCTCGTACAATAACTTTTTATTTAAGAAGTTGGCAGAGTAATAAATCTTTTTCTTCATCTTGTTATATATTTTGTGACACATTTTTGAACTTGTTAGATGTCAAATTCATTAGAAGCACAAGTATTTTCTAGTTTATATCGTAAAAGAAAACTCATAATGCAATTCGATCGATTTATAAGACACCAATGGTCATGCAATAGTTATTGTTGATATTTATAAATTCACTACTACGGTATGAAATTACTTTTATTATGCTGAAACAATTTGTATACCATTTACTTTATTGTTTTAAATTTAAAATTGCTCTAAGTTATTATAAAGTTAAAGCTGAAACACAATTTTTTGAAAAAAGTACTGTTTTTATGTATAATAATATAATGTTGTATAAAGTTCCTATGGTATAACTTCCATTAACATGTCACTTCAGTATCACTTCGCTTCGGGCAAAAACAAAGTTTATAATTTCAACATGAACCGAAATCTATTTCATTAACACATTCAGTCTCTTCAAGTGATTTCAGAGATTTATCGTGGAATAATACTTTGTATCATATTTTTTCCAATATTTGACTTTATTATAAACTCTAGAGAATTTTTTTTAAAGAAATATTAGAGATTTTTTATCATAGAATAATCAGTCATAAACGAGTTTCCTTCACTTGTCTTGTTTTGTATTTGATTGGCACTGTTATTAAATTTTCACACACGCTGACCTTTTTTTTATTTTTTATGTAAATTACACTTTTGTTAAATATATGATAATAAAAATGACAATAAAAATATAACAATAGTTTATTATTAAAGCCAAGTTTAAATTTCTTGTCCATGTAAATTGATTAGTTTTAGTTGTTTTTTAGTTTTAGTTGCATTATCTTAGAAAGTAAATAGTCAGATTTATAAAATTATATTAAATATTTTATTTTATTTTTTTAGTGTTTTTATATTAAAATAAAAACTTTAGTAGCAGAAACAGTAATTCTTATGAAGAACAAACAATATTATTTAAAGAAAAACTTGCAATTCGTGCATTAATTTGTTGGTGCAACATATTTTTTTACTATCTTACTATATTTTGTTCAGAAAAATTTCCTTATGAATACTTGTATTATATTTTCTTACACTAATATTAAAATATAAATATATGGCTATGCACTTATGATTGTTCTGATTGTGACTATTTTTAGATCATCATATATCCCTCGTGTATTTTTTATAATAAATTGGCTAGAGAAAGTGCAGTTGTACTTTTAAAAGTGGTAAAGCGTGAGTAACTGAGAAACATAATCTTATGAAAAAAATTAACGACACATGATTTTTACTACGTCTCTACTTTCCTGCTGACGTATAAGTTAAGGCTAAATAAATTCTGTACTCGGTTAATAGTGGTGTGTGGTAGATATCTATGAATCCAGAGATAAAAGAAATATGTCGTCATTGGACAAAGAAGAAATAGAAAAATGACTAAAACTATTTTTTCGTAAATTTTCCATATACATACTTTTAGGTTTAGAAACACAAACTATATGAAATTCATTATTGTTTCTGTTATTGTAGTTCTCAATTAATGGAGCCAGTTTATGTTTGTATGGAGAAAAGTCGATTTTACAAAATTGAAAACAATATTGACCTTAGATCAATTTTCACGATATATTTTAGAATATACTTTTTCGTTTCCATAAACACAAAATTAAAATTAATAAAATAATATAATCAGACTTATAGAAATATATTAAATGATTTTCAAAAAAACATAGTTCAAAATGATATATCCAATATACCCAAATAAGCAAAATATATTTCGAGAAATTTACAAAAGCTATTCCGGCCAGTTTATCTTTTGTTGCGGATTGACCGCCTTTGAAATGTTTAACCAAGAAATATTTCAACATTGTCGCGGCAAACTTTGTTGATTTTTGGACCTAAATTTAATTAAGAGAAGGTCTTGTTTTCATTACTTTTAAACTTTAAATAAGTTAAATATTAGACATTTATTGTACAACAAGCATCATCATCAACGCATTGTAGACGCTGCTAGAACACTGCCTTTTTTGCGTGATAAGAAGAATAATTATAGCAATCCTCATGAAGTTAATATTTGTCGTAACAACCACTCCATATTCCTTTTACCCAATGCTATGCAGCTCATGCTATTTCAACTTAAAATATTTAGGTGAAATTAGAAATATTTAAAAAATACTTAATGAGTATAATTTACCAACATCATTTGTTTAAAAATCACAAGCTGTCCTAGAAATAACCGCAATATATAAATGGATGTAAATCAATAAACATTTAATACATGTAATATTTTAAAAATATTTGTGTGGAAAGTATTGTTTAATCATTGACATAATTAAAGTTTACTTAAAGAGAAAATACTTAAAGAAAACATAAAAATTTGAACGCAGCGGGACACGAACCCGCGCCCTCCTGCGAACCGTGCAGGCGCTCTCACCACTGAGCCATGCTTTCTACATCACGCCGCGTTGAAATTCTTAAATGCTTTTATATAACTTATATCGTTGTTAGCATCTCTGTAGGGAGATTTTTACAAATTTCCGCTACCCAAAGATCATTACAAAGAACAATCGTTTGGCAAAATTAAAGTTCATTTTATTAATGGCACTATCTTCGAATATTTCTACATTATATAAAATCAAAATTTCTTTTGAAGACTTGTGATTGAAAATACTTTTAAGACTTCTGTCTCTACTAACTATTGCACGATCATAAACCAATTGATAATGTTCTGTTATTTTATTCTTAAAAAATAGAATAAACAACGAAGTTTAACAGGGAAACTGTACGATGAACTAACTGTTGTATTTCTATGAGATTATTCCAAATTTATTTACAAGCTCCAACCGGGAAATAGTATCTCATCTACGCCGATCACCATTTACAAGCTCATAAAGTAATGGCGTCGATGCGAGTTTGTTTTATGACTTCATATAACATCTTTAATGACAATGCTATAAAATGGATATTTGCATGTAAGTTTAAAAATTAAATTATAATTTGATAATTTTTGCTTGAGAAAAATTTCAAATTGACTATTATAATATTATAAAAATTGAACTTAAGAAGTTAAAACACTCTTATCAAACACTCTCAAGAAAAGTGATTGTATTGAAATTTATTGTCGTTGAAACTTATGTGTTGTATAATCCACTTATTGAAGAGGACTACATCAAGTTAGGTTTCGACGAAGAAGATAGCAGTAATATTGAAATATTGTGCATAAATGTAAGCTCATGGGAGCTTTTGAAAGTATTGTGCACATCTTTTAGTTATCTTTGACCAAACAGCAGAAAATGTAAGTAAAGCAAGTATAATATAAAGTTAAACATTACTATTACAGTCGGAAAGCATCTTTCACATATAATATCACCGTCATTTCCTATTCACGAGATACGTAGCATCGTAACCAGAATTCGGTAGAACAATTACTCATACAGCTATACCATTTTGTAGATTGTACTATAAATAACTGTATACGTCAAAGTTAACGTTGCGGTTTGCACATAAGAACTAAATTGGCATGTTTATCTTAATGACTTAATGTGTCTGAGTTAAGATATGTTGACTTATTTATAATTTCAAACACTAAATAGTGTGTCGTTTCTTGTATACATACAATCTTGTACGGGAAGAAGGCCTTTTTCCATTTGTATACTTGTGTAATGTGTTAACGTTTTTTATATTTTTTTTATTTGTTTATGTACCAACAGAAACCTTGAATCTAGTGGAGATTATTTGTAATACATATTTAAGGTGTAGGTACGATATCAATTAGTTTTATATAATAAAATTCAAGTAGACTTAACGATAACTTAACTTTGATTTTAAACGATCTTATTGTAACATTATTATGGAAAATATTATCTGGAAGAGAGTTCCATAGGCGAGCGGCAACAACGGAAAACGAGTTACCATGAGAAGTAGTATTAAAAAATGGTACCTCAAGAGTTTTCGACGCCACATATGCGCGTACTGGTCTTTCACGAGCAGGACAAAACAGAAAACGTTCATGTAAGTAATCAGGGCTACCATGGTTTAATATATTAAAAAGAAGCGATAATATGTGCAAGCTCCGGCGAAGTCAGATAGGAAGCCACTTTAACTGACGTCGATATTGAGAAATGTGATCAAATTTGCACAGACCGTAAATTAAACGGATGCACAAATTTTGAAGTCTATCTAGTTTATCAAGTAGCTCTTCATTCGCATCAAGATAGCAAACATCAGCGTAGTCCAGGATAGGAAGAAGAAGGGATTGTGCAAGTAAAATTTTTCTTTTGAAAGGAAGGAAATTCTGCAAACGTTTTAGAGAATGCAGAGAGAAATGGACGTTTATTGACATTCGTTAACCTGAGCTCTCCATGATAAATTGCAATCTATGACTAAACCCATATCAGTAGCTTGGTCACTATATGCAATTTGAGTTCCATCATAGACAATTGATGGTACAATGTCCCTATTAATTTTGTAACGTAACTGTCGGGTACCTATTATCATTGCCTTCGACTTCAAGGGATTAACAAGAAGCCCAAAGGATGCAGCCCAGTTCATAATTTTTACAAGATCATAATTGATATCATGTATGGTCGAACACAGATTTGATAAGGTAGCGTGTGTATAAAGCTGTAGATTGTCTGCATAGAGATGGTAGTGAGAAGAAATAACTTTGGTAATTTCATTAATGAAGATTGAAAACAGAAGAGGAGAAAGTACGCCGCCCTGCGGCAGCAAAGAGATCAGCCCAGTCCGAGGAAGCCTCAGCAGACTTTACATAAGATTGGAACCACTCAATCACAAGATGAGCAAAGTTAAGTAAGCGAAGGATACCAAGCAATACATCAAAGTCGACTGAATTAAAGGCATTGGTAAAATCGAGCAAAATGAGAATAGTAAACCCTCTTTTGTTCATAGCAAAGCGAATGTCTTCAGTGACATCGAAATATCTTAACACTAGTTTCCTACCAGCTACGGTTTCTTTCGACTAATTTACCATGTGCGGAATAGCATGTAAAGATATTGATGAAGGTAGTCAGTCCCAGTATACTTGCATCTTTCAGTTTTTTAGTGTAAGATACTGAAAAATAATCGACATAAATGTGGTCGTCATCGACACTGCCTCATTACAGGAGCGGTATTGGCTACGTTATACTCAGTGGACCAAAGTTTTTTCAGCGGTGTAAATTGTGGAAAAAATGAATATGGTTATCAAGTAAATAATTTAATAAAGCCAAATTTCACTCAAATTTAGGCAAACATAGTGTTTTGGCACTACTTCGGAACGCGAGAAAAACGCGAGGGTGGAAAATAATAATATAGATGTTATCGTTTTAAATTGTCACAAAATATTAGCACATAATAACAGTGTAACAAAAATATTTAAACATTAAATGTAGCTATTTGTCTATATTTACTCTCACTACAATTCTCTGTAAATAAACTACAAGTACTACACTTCGCTTTTGTTGTTGTTATGACAACTTAGGTTATCAAACACGACGAGCTCCACTTGTCTGACTGGAATATTATTTCGCTAATATTGTTTAGGCAAGCTATGAAGCTTATAATGCACCTGTACATTGCAATGGAATAGCAGAAGTAATGCATTTTGTATGATAATATTTTTGAATTTAAATTCTTTATTTGTTTTTACTACAAAGCTTAAGAAATTAAAAGCTATTAATTTGATAAAATAAGAGATGAGTTTTTTCTTATGTACAAAAATTGTAAATATGTGTTTGTGAATATATTTATATATTATTACATACATTTTTTATTTATGTTATTTTTCAATTTTGACACTTTGTTTAGTTTAGTTTAGTTTAGTTTGACATTGTGCGTTGCCCCAGTTTGATCGTCAGTTGTGCATGTGAAAGGACGGCTAGGGCAGACAAGCAAATTTGTCTGTTGGCATCCAAAGCTGTTAGGTTATTGAAATGTTAATGAATCTAAACATTGAAAATGAAAATAAGATATTTAAAAAAATCATGAATATTATGGTAACGCAAGTCATATTACGTAACTTTACTTATAATTAAAATTTAATAATCCCTAAAAACACGTTAATTTATGATTTGTTAGCTGATTGACATCAAACACATATATGTATAAATAGCATTGTTTTTTCGTAGATAAATAAATTAATATCAATTTAGGTTCCGGGCACGGATTGTATCAACGTAATGCGGTTAGAGATAATCAGTCTGATTTGGCAAGGGTCAGCGAGACATAAAACCTGTGTATACTTAATAAAGTACAATAATATTTTTTGCTGCATCCCGCGTAAAGCAAAGTAAGCAGAGAAAACCTTGTGTTAGAAACTCCATTCGTCACTTTCTGCCCCATTTTCAAGATATTGCCTGTAGAATAGAGGAATTCGACGCAGTGATTTGCTTTATTGCGAAAGCAATTATATGAAAATCATAAACAGGTAGTGTAGTAAGGGCTTGGCCGAAACTAATGGACAAATACCTTATATATTATTATATTTTATATAGATTAAATAATTATTAGAATTTTTTTTCTAATTCAAGAATGTTGATATTTATTGATACCTAAATTATAGCCTAGCTTGACTTTTAATTTTATTTAGTGAGCGTAAAGAGAGGAGTAATTACTGTAATTAAAAATTATCACTGCTTGTCAAAGTATAAAATAGATCACAGGAATAGCTTAGTTTATTTCATTAACCTAATTTTTTGCTATATAATCACTGTTTGAAGTTTGGTAACTTGACGACTAGGAAATTTTAATTTCCAGTTAATGTTCTACAATATCTAACAATTTCAAAATGTGTTTTCACACAACCTTGTTATTGAACGCATACAGTTCAAATTTGTCGGTTAGTAAGCGTAAAAAATTGCTGACACAGACAGAGAAGTGGTAATAATAGCAGCGTTTTACCTGAAATAAAACGCATATTAAAATACTTACCTAACTGGAAGCTTTTATATTGAGAGAGCATTACCATTTCCGTCGACTTTTTATCTGTTGTCGTACTTTTTCCACCTGAAAAGCCGGAACTTGGTGGCGCCACCTAGCGGCGACGCGCCATTTTTTAGTTTTGCTACGAGATTGCGCGTCATTTGGAATCATTGTCTCAATGTACACCAGGCAGAATTAAAATTAAAAGCTTCCAGTTAGGTAAGTATTTTAATATGCGTTTTATTTCAGGTAAAACGCTGCTATTAAAAACTTGACCGTAACTGGATCTTTTATATTGAGAGTCTGTTTGTTATCGCCTGGTGGAGCCACTTATGTTACTGGTATATTAATGCCAATGTGAATTTATCAAAAAATAAAATGTAAATATTAATAAAAGCAAAAAATATCACAACATATATTTATTTTAGTAACCTTTTTACAAAAAATTGTTTCATGAACCAATATCTAAAGCAAATAAAATAATAGGACATTTGGGTGTTCGCCGGTTCGGTCAGCTAGTTAAAATCACTGCTTTTACAATTTGCGTGCCGTTTTCTCTTTCAGCAGCTATATACTATTTCATAAAATATATGTACGAGGATATTATGTCCTGTTATATATATAACCTAGAATCACAATTTCATGAAATCATCATATTCATACTTATACTTTACAAATACTTTTTGTCAGATTACTTCTTATTCTTCTATTATAACATGTTATCCCTAGCTGCCCGAGAGAATAGAGCGACCCACGCTGTAGTCCCTACACATCTCATTGTTATTATCCATTGTCATTATTCTTTTCTTACGTGCCCTCATTGTACTCACGTATTTTACTTCAGATCACTATGATTTAAAACATTTCCGCTACGGGATCAGTTAAACAATTGACATTTTTTTATAAATTAGTTGAAATAAAGCAAATCACAATATATATATATATATATATATATATATATATATATATATATATATATATATATATATATATATATATATATATATATATATATATATATATATATATATATATATATATATATATATATATATATATATATATATATATATATATATATATATATATATATATATATATATATATATATATATATATATATATATATATATATATATATATATATATATATATATATATATATATATATATATATATATATATATATATATATATATATATATATATATATATATATACGTAATATACGAAATTAATTTAATAATTGTCTAGAAATTAACCCGCAATTTTTTAGCAAACCATCGCGATTTATACAATAAACGTATAATATGTATTTATGGTGAAACGTCGATATCCAAATTGTTTGAAGTTCCAACGACAAACGATAGGGTTATAATGTTACTCTAAAATTACATATATTCATACAAGTACGCAAAGTGTCATGTCAAATATAAAATGCTCAACCAAATGATAGTATGGAAATCGTTTTCAGAAGCTGCAAATTATATAACATATAATATGACTTATATTATTATTATTATGAGAAATTGAAAATTTTGATATCAAACAAGACTTTCAACATCTTTAAAGAAAGTTATAAGGTGAAAAGTTAAGATCATGGATCAGTATAAATCTAATATGTTTGTTATCTAATCTGTTTGTTGGTACGTATATTAAATTATTTAGCTTTTTGTATCATAAAAAATGGTTTTTAAATAGTGTTCATGAAAATACATACACTACAGAAATCTTTCCCATTATATCGATTATTTTTTGTATAAAAACGTGCGAAATTAAAAAAAAGCAATATAATATATAGCATAGAGATATAGTATAAATACTGAAAAATAAATGTTTTACTTTTTAAACCTTTATGTTATTATTACTTTAACTTTAATACCTTAAATAAATATTTTAAGATGATGATGTACGTTTGTACATTATATACGAGGGTCAAACTGAAAGTTCTTAGAAAATCAAAAACTAAGCATTCTAGCAAGTTATTAGTTTTATTATAACTTTTCAAAATAGCGTCCATTTACGTCAATATATCGCTGTATTCGATGAAACCATTGAGAAAAGCACCTTGCCCACTCGGCCTTAGGGGTCTCTTGAAAGGTGTTTTGAAACGCAGCCACTGCTTCTTCGGCGTCCATAAAATGTTTTTCTCGAAGTTTTTCTTTTATTTTCGGGAATAAATAAAAATCGCAGGGTGCGAGGTCGGGGCTATACGGCGGGCGACCCAGTAATTCCACGTCTAAGGTCGCCAAATAGTTGATCGTTTGCCTGGCGGTGTGCGACGAGGTATTGTCGTGATGAAGGAGGATCCTGCTGCGAGATCGTTTCTCTCGAACTTTTTCCAAGACAAGTGGCAAACAGTTGTTAGTGTACCACTCTGCATTAACCGTTTTCTGATCCTCTAAGACAACTGTCGCGTAATGACCTGTCTTTCCGAAGAACGGACCACCATCTTTTTTCCAACACTTCGACCTCTCTTCACTTTAGTTGGCAACTCTTCGGAAGGAAACACCCACTGAGCAGACTGTCTTTTGGTTTCCGGATCATAACAGTAAATCCGGCTTTCGTCACCCATTAGTATGTCGAACACAGCATTTGAGTCACCTCCGTTAAATTTTTGGATCATTTCTCGGCACCAATCAACACGGCGGAGTTTTTGAGCCTCGGTCAAATTATGCGGTATCCAGCGGGCACAAAGCTTCCTAACCGCTAAATGTTCATGGAGGATTTTGTGCACTTAACTCATACCTATGCCTAGACTTGTCCGAATCTGCTGATAGGTCACTCTTTTGTCAGTTTCTATCATACGCCGCACAACACTGATATTATCTACAGTCGTCGCCGCCAAATTGTAAAACAAATGACAAATGAATGAAATGTATACTCAATATTATTGGTAAAGAGTTCTATTTTCAAAATTTAAACTTTTTAACTTTTTAATATAATGCTTTTACGTTGACAGTTCTAAAAACTTTCAGTTTGGCCCTCGTATATAATTTGTTGGAATATTTTTTTATCAAATAGAAAAAATGTTAGCAAATTATATCATTTACCGTACTACTGATTTTAAATTTTATTTGAATGTATTTTCAAGAAAATCTATTAAATAATATACAATACATAATTTATATAACTAACGCATTTTAGTTATTTTAATTAGGCATTACATAATGACCACCCTAAATCATCATGTATAAGACTAATGAGATTTTAAGGCGTTACTGCCAATTTGCGTACCGTCGCTGGCAGGTCGAAATAAAATATGCGAAGGTCTAATGAAAACGATCTGCATTGTTAACCTCTCAAAGATCGGGCCTTTTGCTAAAGCATTCTTTGCTTTGTTTATGGGCATTAAATTTTAGACACAAAAAGATTTTATCAATTGTAAGCTAAATTATGGAGTTGTGCTAATTTTAAGGTTTCAGTAATTTTAAATATTTTTATATTTACAGTGCAAAATGTTAGATAGGAATAATTATAAAACTAGTGTGGTGTTAAATTTTTAATCGGTTTATAAATCAAAAACGTAAGTAAAGTACAGTAACTCTATGAAAGAGTACAATGTGCTATCAATTAATATTGAAATATATATACATATCTAGGTTATTCCACGCCACTGCCCGCATCGAACATCATATATGGACATTTGTTATAAATTTATTATTTTTTTAAATTTTTTTTTTTAGCTTCACGCTTAATCCCGCACATGACAGGGTAGGCAGAGGGAACTGCAGGGACCGTGCGAACCTAGTGTTAAGACACTCCGTTGCTTAGTCCCTGCTGTCTCCGTCCCCGCTTTCCGCCTTTTTCGAGGCATTGCCTGTTGAGTGGCGGAACTCAACGCCGTGCTTTGCCTAGTTTTGCCAGAGCGAAGAAAATGAAAATAGAAAAATCCATCTTCTCCGACTAGGGATCGAACCCAGAAACCGTCACGTTACAGGCACACGTTGCGCCTCTGCGCCACGACGGTCCTCAAATATAAATAAATTTATATAATATTAAATAAAATATTAAAACCAGGCTGATATTTAGTACGATCGAAAATACGTATGATCAAAAATAATAGGAATTAAAAAACGGCAAGACGAATCTAGCTAACGCTTAAGTGGTTTAACAAAGGTAAATTATAATTTTTCACGAGTTATTTATTTATGGGCAAAATATATTATATAAATGCCTAATAATTTTCTGAAAAGTGTTGTGATTTTGGGGCGCCGCCACTATGAATAGTAGTTTTAATTTAATAAATAGCTCACAATTTCGTTTCATTTTCCTGAAAATTGATAAATTTAAGTTTTCCACGCTGCACAGCAACTATAAACGTTGTTTATGCGTTATCGCTCATTTAGTAATAGAATAGTTATATCTATAAGATGCTATCATTTATTTTTGTTTTTTTTAGCTTCACGCTTTTATTTCGCACATCACACATGGCAGGGTAGGCAGGAACCGTGGAACCTAGTGTGATGACACTCACGCTTAGTCCCTGCTTTCTTGATTTTCATTGCGTGTTTAGTGACGCTGCGCTTTGCCTATTTTTTCAGAGCGAAGAAATTGGAAATAGAAAAATCTATCTTCCCCGACTGGGAATCGAACCCACAAACCGTCGCGATTACAGGTAGACGCTTACGCCTCTGAACCACGACGATCTTCAAATATATATTAACTGAATTCAATAAATCTCAAATCAAATCAAATTCTAATTAGGTGAAATTGAATACCATTGACAAATTATACAAATAATTTTAAAGTAAAGTACAAATATTATTTTATTTGTGCCACCCCATAGTTCATATAGTTTTTAGAGATGTTAATAACAAATTCCAGTAATTTCTACGTTACTTATGTATATTTTTGTCGCCAAATGACAAAAATATATCGTCTTCCTAGTATTGCTATTTTAGAGTAAACTAATAGTCTCAAAATTAATTTTATCACAATTTGATTACTTTTAATATTTAATAGCTCTTGGTGAAATTAACCAAATTTGCCACCTTGAACTTAAAAAGGTTCATTTAAGTTGTCTAGTTGAGTGATGAAACTTTTTCTTTATCAATTAAAGCAATTTATTATGAGTTCTTATCTTAAATATTTCAGATATTATTACTTAATAAAATAAGTAATAAAAAATTTAGCACTTTGTACAAAGATAATATATAAAACACATTTACAAGCTGTGGTCATCACGACAATTCCCATCTATACGAGTATGTGTCTATTATCTAAATAGCGATTATTGAAAACATTTGCAATCGCTTATGCTATTTTCATACATGAAATTCAATGACTAAGTAATATATTGTTTGGCATTGGATTATCATTATCTTTTCTGTAGACTCTACAATAACCAATTTGCAAGAAACATAATTTAATTAAACTAAATTGAGTTAAATTATTCAAATTGTTAACTATTGTTGCTATGTACAAGGATATATCTTAATTTTTTATATATGTTTAAAACATTTTTGTTATATTTGTCGTGTATGTAGCTTACGTACCAAATTTAATCTTTCTAGGATATTAAGAAATGCCTTATAAAATTTTGGTCAGTGAAGGTGTCAAAATATATCAATTAAAGCTAAAATGTAGGAGCTATACTAATTAAACTTTATATATTTATTAGAAGGCGTATTGTGATTTTTTCAGCAAGAGTGATATTCTACTTCCACGTAATTTAAAGAAAATGATTAAAATCGTGTAATATTAAATAATAAAAAAAGTACTTTAAAAAATACAAAACATTGAATATTCAATAAAATTTAATTCAAAAGTTTAAACACAAGTAACAACTATACATTTCGCTCAGCGGGATGGAAATAAAACCACAATTCTGATACGTTCCTTGCAAAGGCATTGTCTGGTTGCCGTGAAAGCGTATTCACTATCTTTAACAAAATGCGCCTTAGGTATTTGAACAAAGTTATATCATAGCCTTATCTCCGTGATTACTCTAACCTCATTTTGAGAACTACTCGATTAATTTCCTTGAATGTTCTATTGATCCATTATAGAGATGAAAAGGGTAGAGACCGGGTGTGATATCTTAATGATATGGTTTCATTGGTTTCATCGTCTTACGATTTTATTAGATCGTTTTGTTCTATACTTAATTAAGTTACTTACTTACTTAATTCTTTCATTTAAATACATGTTGGTGATGTGCATTATAAGTAAAGAGTACCATTGTATGCAGCTAGTTCTTTGGCCAGCTAACTAATTGTAACGTATCGTTTACAATTTATTTTACACAAGATATTTCGAAAATCCTTATATCTGAAAGCGTAAGTTAGAGATAGATGAGTTTGAAATGGTATATTCAAGCATACGCTTAAATTTTTTAGAGAACGTTTCAACTTCAATACATAATCTAAAAATATTATCTATTATAATATGGAATAGCATTTTAACTTACTATCATCGGTGCTCATATAATTTTCGTCCTCATGCTTCCAATTATTATAGCTTACGACTTCAAAGAATTAACTTTTATTCTGTAAAGGTGACTTCAGTCTGCAGTTATGATTTATGTCAGTCTCTTTAGTGACAGCATCTTTAATATAAATCGGTGTCTTATTAAGGTAATAGAAAAGAGCTCAAGTTAAAGCGCAATTTATTTACTTATGATATTAATTTTGATTATGTATCAGATGTATCTGGAACAAGTAATAGAAAAATACTCGGAGTTCAATAAGAAATTGTACATAGGTTTTATAGACTACTCAAAAGCATTCGATAGTATCTACCATAGCTCTATCTGGCAAGCTCTACTCAACTGCAATATTGACCCAATATATATAAGAAGTATAAGAAACATTTATCAGAAGAGCGTGAGTAGGGTAAAACTAGAAACTCGAGGAGAAGAGTTTAGTATAGCCCGAGGTGTCAGACAAGGAGACCCATTATCTCCAAAATTATTCATAGCGGTCTTGGAAAAAATATTTTCCAAAATAAATTGGACAACAGAAGGCATCCCCATCAACGACGAGCGCCTCACCCATCTGAGATTTGCCGATGATATCGTAATTTTCGCCGAAAATTCTAAGAAGTTAGAAAAAATGATATCACAACTAAATAAAGAGAGCAAACTCGTAGGTCTAAATATGAACCTTGGAAAAACAAAGGTAATGACAAATGGCGAACAAAGTAAAATAATGCCAGATGGAGTTGAGCTGGAGTATGTGAATCAATATGTCTACTTAGGAAAGCAAGTCTCGTTTAACAAAACAAATAATGAAGATGAGGTCAACAGAAGAATCACATATAGTTGGAACAAATATTGGGCTCACAAAGAGATATTAAAAGGCAGTTATGACTTGCATATGAAAAAAACCATAATGGACACCTGCATTCTACCATGCTTGACTTACGCTTCCCAGACATGGACATTCACAGGCAGGATAAGAAGCAAAATAAGAACATGTCAGAGGTCAATGGAAAGAAGTATGTTACACCTAAGAAAAATTCAAAAAACGAGAAGTCAAGACATACGAGAAAAGACAAAACTGACCGACGCACTACACCAAGCATTAAAATTAAAATGGGGATGGGCAGGTCATATAGCGAGATACACAGACAAGCGATGGACTGTCAACAGCACGACTTGGACCGGCCCAAAAGGAACGAGAAACGTAGGAAGACCACAAAAAAGATGGGTAGACGATATAGTTTCGACAGTAGGAAAGAACTGGATCGAATTAGCAAAAAATAGAAAAGAATGGCATAATTTGGAGGAGGCCTATACCCAACAGGAGTTCCTTTAATAAAACGGAAACAACATTAAAATAAGTTTAAGTTTTTATTCATAAGTATTTTTTCAAAATCAATGTAACTAACACTTAAAAATCAGAATACATACTAACAGAAATTAAGTTATACTAACAACTAACATATACCAAATATGTTTTATAAGTTTTTTAAAGGAAAATAAAAAGGCTTTATTATTATTATTTTTAGATTTAATTTTTCTCGAAATTGTATAATTTCGGTGAGTATGAACTCCACGGGCACTAGGCCAAGTGTGGTCCAATATCGATGGTTGTTTGGGGAGCAACATCTTCCTGTAAAAACTTCCTGACAATTCTACAAGTATTAAGGATTGCGGCTTTTTGCATTGTTATATATAGATTTTTAGGTAATTTTAATAGCTTTAAATAGTGTAATAAATTGTTTGGAATCACTCCCGTGCTGGAGAGTACCAATGGTACAATATATACTTTGTTCATTTTCCATATTCTTTTAACTTCTTCTTTTAGTTCTGTATACTTGGTAATTTTATCGGTAATAGATTTTTGTAAATTATGAGTATTAGGGATAGTTATGTCTATTAGGTAAGTTTGTTTATTGATTTTGTCTATAAGTGTTATATCAGGTCTATTGTAGTGTATTGTTTTGTCTGTTAAAATTGCTCTATCATAGTATATCATGTAATTAGGGCTCTCCAGTACAGGTTTTGGTACATATTGATAGTAAGGCCGAGGTTTATCTTGAATTAACTGAAATGTAATGGCTAACTTTTGATGAACAATTTGTACAATTTGATTATGCCTATAAGTGTAATCCGTCTGCGCTAGCGAAGGGCACGCACCAGTTATATGTTGGATAGTTTCCGGCTGTCGATAACATTTTCTGCATTTATCACTCTGTGTATTAAGATCTTTAACAATAAATTTCCTAAAATTTTTAGTGTGAATGACTTGATCTTGGATGGCTATCATAAAACCCTCTGTTTCTGGGAAGAGAGAACCTAATTTAAGCCATTTATTGGAAGCCTCTGCATCTATATGTGGTTGTTCTAAGTCATAGAGGTGCCGGCCGTGTAATTGTTTTTTACGCCAGTTATTGCATTTTTCGGCTATATGATCTTGAATTGTTTTGAATTTTAATAACCTATTTTTTAAATTAAGCGGTGTGAAATTATTATCTAGTTCTAATATTGTAGAATGTAAAATACTCTCTGACTTTGAGTAAAAGAAATCTCTAAGATTTTTGATTTGCCCTACCCATAACACCTCCAAATCTATTAGTCCTCTACCCCCTTGTCTTCTGTTTATAGACATTCTCTCTATTGCTGATTTTGGGTGTAAATAATTGTACTTAGTTAATGTTGTCCTTGTTTTTATTTGAAGTCTTTTGATATCAGTTTGTGTCCATTTTATTACGCCAAAGGTGTATGTTAATATAGGGATAGCAAAAGTATTTATTGCTTTAAAAAGATTTTTTGCATGAAGTTGTCTTTTACATACTACATTTAACCGCTTAATATATTCTTTTGTAAGATTGGTCTTTATTTGATTGTGATTTATATGGTTAGATTGATAAATGCCTAAGTATTTATAAGTATCTCCTGACTGCATTACATTAAAATAATTATTTTGAATAGTATTAGAAATGTTGTCAACTTTTCCTCTATTTAAATGAAGTATTTTACACTTATCAATTCCGAAAGACATTTTGATATCATTACTAAATTGAGTTGTACTTTCTAGAAGAATTTTAAGATCTTTTTTAGACTTTGCAAATATCTTAATGTCATCCATGTACATTAAGTGTGTTATAGCAACACTACTGTTGAGTTTATATCCAGAAGATGAGAGATTGTTAAGGAGGTGGGAGAGAGGATTTAAAGCGAGGCAAAACCATAAAGGGCTGAGAGAATCTCCTTGAAATATACCATTTTCAATATTAATCTCTTCAGTTATTATTGTATTATTTCCATTAGATAGATGTAACGTAGTTCTCCAATTTGTCATGGAACTTTGCAAAAAGTGTACAATATCTGGATGGATTTTATAAATATTTAGTATTTTAATGAGCCATGAATGGGGAACACTATCGAATGCCTTTTTATAATCTATATATGCTATGTGGAGATTTCTTTTATGGATATTAGCGTGCTTTAAAACTATTGAATCTATAATTAACTGTTCTTTGCATCCTTTGTGGTTTTGCCTACAACCTTTTTGTTCCTCAGCTAGGATATTATTTTTTATAAGGTGTCCCTTAATTTTATGCGTGATACAAGCTGTAATAAATTTATAGATTGTTGGCAAGCAAGTTATGGGTCTATATTGAGAAGGGTCTGACGTATCATTACTTTTAGGAAGCATGTAAGTAGTTCCTCTTGTTGCAAATTTTGGTAGAATTTGCTTGCCATTTACTACATCTGTAATTATATTAGCTAAAATGTCATGTAATATATAAAATTTTTGAACCAAAAATTATGTAAACCATCAACACCTGCTGCTTTCCAATTTTTCATATATCGTACTACTATTTCAATGTCTTCACTGGTGAAATTTACAAAATCCATACTTTTTACATCTTTCCATCTATTTTCTAAGTCAATCATCCAATTAGCCTGCTCGTTATGGTTTTCCTTTTTTTTCCACAAATCTGTCCAGTAGTCTGTAAGTGCCTCTTTTCGGGGTGTTTCAAAATTATTTATGTTTAACTTTTCGTGTAAATTCCTATAGAAACCTTTCTCGTTATTATTGAACAAAATATTATCCTGCTTCCTCTGTAATGCTTTATTATACCTAGCTAATCTTTGAGATTTTAGAATCAACTTTTGTTTTAGAGTGTCAAGATATTCCTCAGGTCTACTATTATTATTTTCATGTAAAGAATGAACAGACATTCTTTTAAAAATGTTCTGTACTTTCTTAACTAATTTTGGAGATCTATTGTTATTCACATATTGTGTAACTCTTCCTACTTCGATTCTTAATTTTTTAATATCTAATTCAAGCCTAATTTGCCATGCAGGTTTTTGAAATTTATTTTTTCTATTATGTAAAAAGTTTGCCTGACGATGACTAATTTTGTATCCCAAGTTTTCTGCTATTACTAAGGCGCTACAGTAAATTAGGGTATGAATATGGTTTAAGTCTGAATCTATGGAATAAAATTGTTTTAGTACCTGCTTATTAAATATATCCAAGTATTCGTATAGTTTTTTACTATCTTTAAGTTTTGGTAACCTGGGACGGGATGTGGGATCTATTCCTGAATATTTAATTAAAGTAGTTTCTAGATCACTTGTTAACTTATTAATATTTATCTGAATTTGATCCAAACTGTGTTCTTGATTTTGTTCACGCTCTAAATGGAGTGTGGGAAGTGTTGTGGATGTTTGTGTTGAGGCATGAGAAGTTATGATAGAACAATGAGTGTGTGATGGTAATTGTGTGCTATCAACGATAGATAAAGGTGTAATTGGCTCTTGTGATTCATCTAATGATATTTGTGTGTTAGCTAGATGTTGGGGTGAATCATTATTCTGTTCATTACTAAGAATTTCTGATATTTCTCTCTTTAAATTTTTAATAACTTCATCAGGCAAAAGCTTATTCCTTATAATTACACGTCTTTGATCTGCAATCCTTTGGGCAGAAACACTTATATCGGGATATTTTAAAACAAAATTGTCATGAAGTTTTTTACAGTACATAGTCTTATCAGTCTCTAAGTTGGTAATGTAATAGTAGGTGCGCATGATAAATAGGTTCATATCTTCAGTCCATTGCATACGCACTCTGGGTTTACCAGCTTTAGTGGTCACAGGTTTATTGACTAATGTCTCCTGCGAAACATCCTCAGCCAGTGTAACGGAGCGGAGTCTATTGTCTGTCGAGTCTGTCGAATCGGCTGTATCAATTTTGTCGGTGGGGACCCGCCTGCTCAATCCCCTACCGCCGATGGTTCGTATGCTGAGGCATCCAGCATCGGCTCCAGATGCGCCCCGGCGATCACCCCCGGGAAGCGGCCCTATACGTGATTTCCTATTACGTGTCTCCATGTTGATGGGTAACCTTAACCTTGTTGGCCGTGTAAGTTTCAAATGTACACGTTACCGCCCCCCACGTTAGCAAGATGTTCAGCTAGGACGTAAGGTAGGATTTTGGGGGGCTATTTTTTATTATTATTATTATTATTATTATCAGATGTATCAGATATAAATCTGCTTATGATTTATATCCATATTAATGTATATAACCCAAAGTAGGTGTATACAATACGAGTAAAAGTATATGAAAGTGGCTGCTAAAATGAATCATTCTAGTAAAACAAAGCAGGTCACAATTTATAATTTAAATTTTAACTTTAAAAAAAATTCGTAGAATAAATTATAGACAAACATCAAAACTTGTTAATTGATTTCAATACTATTTTATATGGAGCGTTTCTTTTTTGATCCGTCAACATAGAATTAAATAATATTTCCCTGTAGCCTCTTTGTTAACTTAAGATCCCTTGATCCCTAGATCCCTTGGAAGTAGTATAAGTATACAATATTTTATTTTTTCAATACGTATTTATACAATATATTCCTTTTTTCACCAGAGATTAAAGTATGAATCAAATAAGGTTCACACGTAGCAAGCTGATGTGCGACTTATAATTCGAGTGTGACTGAATACATAGTATATCATTTTGCCACTTGCTGTAAGCCGTTACTTAACGTAACTCACTTAAAACAACAAAATTTACTCTAGAGGTAATATTTGTTATGAAAGTAAATTTGATATTCCTTGTATCAGACAATAGTATAACAAGTGATTGTAAGCACTGGCTCTAGATTTCCACTCGTGAAATAAATCAAAAAAGCGTAGCGAACTGCTATACGTAATGTCTTGAAAATTGAACATGAAGCAAGAAATGGAATGTTTAATGTAGTCACTAGGCTCTTTTTGACTTTTCTCCTGCCTACAACATTAGGCTACAAATAGTATTTTATTCATTACCATCATTAACATTGCTTAATTTTAAGTTATCCACACGGCTTTTTTTATTTATATGTTATATTTATTTATTTTTTTTTTTATTTTTTTTTTTAGCTTCACGCTTTATCCCGCACATGGCAGGGTAGGCAGAGGGAACTGCAGGAACCATAAGAACCTAGTGTTAAGACACTCCGTTACTTAGTCCCTGCTTACTCCGTCCCCACTTTCCGCCGTTTTTGAGGCATTGCGTGTTGAGTGGCGGAACTCAACGCCGCGCTTTGCCTTAGATGCAAGAGCGAAGAAAATGGAAATAGAAAAATCCATCTTCTCCGACTGGGGATCGAACCCAGTAACCGTCGCGTAACAGGCAGACGTTGCGCCTCTGCGCCACGACGGTCCTACGATGTTATATTTAACATAATATATGAAATAGCTATATATGTATAAGTAATATTTTAAATTAAGTAGCAAAAACCAATGTCACGTTTTGTATTACAAAAACGAGAAAACAAAAATAAGTTATCGTTCTAAGTAGATACTGAACCCACGACCATCAAAATTCAACTAGAATTTTTAGATACCCTTTCGTAAAGGATAGAACAAATAAGAAATGTTTGTTGCCAAAGGTCTTACAATTTGTGTATTCGCAGGTGGGGAGAGTTAAAGTTATGTTTTAAGTTTATTATAAATTATTTTACTTTAAAGACTATTTAAGGACATTTATGAATATTATTTAATAAATTTAAATCTAAAATTGTCTCAATTTTATTAAAATGACTTTATACTACACACAAACCATGAAGATGTTGTTGATACTTTATACTAATCTGTTTTATTTGATTTTAATAAATTGTGCTGGCTTTTGTTCCCTATTTTTACTTGACTGTCGAAATATATCGGTGGCTATCATTGATTTGAATCTCTCTAGTTAAGTGCTCAGTATCGGCGAATTTAGCTACGCATGTCAAGAGGTCGAGAGGTGTGCCTCGATTTCCCCTCAAGAGGAGCTTGAAAGGATTTTACCATAACATATTGAGCACTTTCAGCAATTCAGCATATATATCTAGTAGTACGGCCGTCATCAATAGCACCTATACTGTAAAATATTTCAAGGCTGTATACAAAAAATTAGCCAGAAATCGTCACTAGTTTAGACACAGGATAATTTTTTCCATTTCATCATTTTTATACGAGCTGTGTAACTAGTGAGGTAGGTCCTGATTAGATTTGAATGACGCAAATAACTCGTACTATAATAATACTATTAAACGTTGCCAATCTTTCACCTCTCATTCACAAAAAGTAACCAATGAGAAAGAGATATATCTTTCTTACTTTTGTAAGAAATATAAATTACGTTCAATGTGATTATATCATTTCTTTAAAACAATCTTACTTTATGGCAAATTTATTTTATTCCTTTATGCAAAATATTATTTTAAAATAACGATTAGTATAAAGAAATCACATATTAATCTGGGATACTCACATACATGTAGTCTTAGTTGTCGACGCATGCGCCTTTTTTCATAATGTTCGCCATAAATATGATTAAAATCTATGTTATTTGTATTTTTATTTTTTTATGGGAAGGACAAGGCAAACGAGCGGTCGGGTCACCCCCCCCTCCCCCCCCTTTTTTTCCCCGCCCCCCCCCCCCCCCCCCCCACCCCCCACCCCCATGATGGTAAGTGATCACCGACGCCCACGCCCTTTTGTAACAGACCAGAGATTTACAGACTCCCCCCCCCCCCGTTGCCGGCCTTTAAGGTGGACGTAGACGCGATTTTGAAGGTACCATGTCGTAGGAAACACTGCCGCAGGGAAGGCTATTCCCATTAGCGTGGTGCGTGGAAAAAGTTCCTACGACCGCACAGTGAAGAGTTCGTGTCCAGATGGTAGGCTGATATCTAATTAGGTCGTACTGTGCGGTGGAGAAGCCAGGGCAGTTTAAGTTCTCCAGAAAACACTCCCCCTGGTATAGGCGGTAGAGAACGCACAGCGAGGGAAAACGGCTCTACGCCGGGCCAATGTGTCTAGCCTTTCCACAGAATCATGGGTCCCAACGAACGAACGCTCCATCCAGAAACGGTGCAAAAAGTATTGCGTTACACCCTATTAACTTGTTTACTAAATACAGGGAATGTCCAACCCCTAAATACCTTACATATACGATATACATATACCTAATTCCAACATACCATATCTATACCGCACCCCTATACACTATATACAAATTTACATAAGAACGTGACCTCGGCCTCCCCCTGCTCTCTGTTCGGACTACCTATGCGCTTATCAGCTCCGCTCATCTCGCTAGTGTGTTTGCGCCGGCCTTACCTCTCGTACAGCTTGGCCGTCTTCCTTTGGTGGGCCGTCTTCCCTCGTTTCCGTCTTCCCCGCCCCGCGTCGCCATCTCCTTTGTCCCCCGGCCCCCAGGTCCTCTCTGGCTGTTGTTCGTCCGGAAAAAAAAAAAAAAAAAAAAAAAAAAAAAAAAAAAAAAAAAAAAAAAAAAAAAAAAAAAAAAAAAAAAAAAAAAAAAAAAAAAAAAAAAAAAAAAAAAAAAAAAAAAAAAAAAAAAAAAAAAAAAAAAAAAAAAAAAAAAAAAAAAAAAAAAAAAAAAAAAAAAAAAAAAAAAAAAAAAAAAAAAAAAAAAAAAAAAAAAAAAAAAAAATTATATATATATATATATATATATATATATATATATATATATATATATATATATTTTATATATATATATATATATATATATATATATATATATATATATATATATATATATATATATATATATATATATATAATATATATATATATATTATATATATATATATATATATATATATATATATATATATATATATATATATATATATATATATATATATATTATATATATATATATATATATATATATATATATATATATATATATATATATATATATTATGTATTTTAATATTTATTTTAAACATTTTCAATTCATTCATTTTCAAATATCAATGATATCAAAATAAGATGGATGTTAAAATATTACATATATGTATGCATTTATAAACTACGATTATTTAGAAATTATTTACATTAAAATAATTAAATAGAATATTGATTCAATCCGAAACTTAACGTCATAAAAATAATTTAAATTAATTTCAAAATTCTATGTTTTTATCAAGCGTTTGTTTCTGAACGGTTATCGACCAACGGAGAGGCGCCTTTGTTTGCTGCAAAATACAAAAAAGCCGACCAATGGGCGATAGGGCTAAAATCATGTGACATTTTAAAATTTCCTTATTATATTTTCATAGAGCTTTATTGACAACATGTATTACTTAATATTTTTATATTAAAACTAACAATATTTTATTTTAATCATTATGTTTGTTTGTGGCCATTACGTGAAAAGTACATTTATAAAAATCGTTAACATGACATATTTAAATATATTTAATAATAATGCAATAAATTATGCGCATATTGATATTTACAGAAGTTAATTTAAAGGTAATTTCACAATAAAAGATTTTATCTTTGAAATTTACTTATTACTTACATCAAAATCAAAATAAAAATTTAATTATTTTTTTTTGTATTTATATGAGCACATTCATTTATTGTATTTATATGAGCATTTTCAATTTTCAAATCGTAAAGTAAGAAAGACTGAAATAAAATTTCACTTAAATATCTTATAATAAAATGTCATAATGCTTTTTTAACTTTTCAAGTATTACTTGAAATAATTTTATTCTACAATTCTGTTCCAGTAACTACAACTTGTAAATTTGAAATATTTTTTACCGTAAAGATAAAAATCTTTTTAACAAAAATGTAAATTCTTTACAACATTAAAAAACTAAAAGAATAATATTAAAAAGCTACTTTTTTAAAGTTAAATTAACTAATTTAATTTTAAAAAAGAAATAATTCAAATAAAAATTAAGTATATTAATTATTTTTTACTTAACACAATATTTTACTAATTATGGGCAAGAATATAAATTTATGAGTTAACGTTCCACGATTTAAATATTCTTTAATTGTCATCAGTTGAAGAGGGACTTTTTTAAATTTGCATTCGACTAAAAGAGGCGAGTGAAGTATGACGACACTCCGTTCTTAGTTTGTAGCTACAATTGAAGCCGTTTGCTCGTTTGAGATAACATGAAGAGCTCTTGACTTCGATGTCATAAAAATATTATATATTATTGTAGTATATAATTTTTTTTTTTTTAGCTTCACGCTTTATCCCACACATGGCAGGGTAGGCAGAGGGAACTGCAGGAAACATAAGAACCTAGTGTTTAAGACACTCCGTTACTTAGTGCTGCTTACTCCGTCCCCACTTACTACTATATTAGTATATATGTTTGTTAGAATGCTTTAAACAATACACATATTACATATCTATACTACTGGACAATATATACTTTATAATCTATATTAAAAAATCGAGAAAACCTAACATCTATATTACTTTATCTTAATTGTTTTAATGTAACCTAATGCCCCGTCCCTAAAGCTTATATAAATCGCTACTAATAAAATTGAATGATATATAAGTAAAGGGAACAAGGGCGTGTATATGATTTATTTATGTTGTACCTTTTCAGTAGATGATCGTGCGCTCAGTAAGTTTGGGCATGACTCGCTTCGGTCCAAATGTTTTACCGATGAAATATAACCAAAGGGCACACGACGAGAATACTAACAACCGATGTAAATGTTGTTCCGATATACGCTAGTTCGTAATTTGTTAGCTCGTGAACATGAGCATTTTTGTGTAAAGTATATAAGAAGTTTTCTTTGATATACAATTCAATTGTACCCCTTGTAATCCTAGACAAAGGAGTCAGCAAGAGTTCAATTCTAGAGAGCATATTTATTTACGTTTTTCCACGTAATATGGATTAGTTGGTTATTTAGTGAAAAAATTGAGAAATATTAGAATATAGACTCTTAAATGAACTAAAATTATTTTATTGAATAAATATGTAAAGTAGAATAAAGAATCCAATTGTAATTAAAGTGAAATTTAATATTAATTTGCTTGTGTTGTTATCTATATCGAAAACAGCACATTTGACCGTCATAGACAGACTTATTAGTTGAAACCTCACATCAACATCAATGCTAAAATTCTAGGTAAATGATATTGCTCAGTGAATTTCATCAATCACTCGAAGCTGTTCGGAATTGCTAGGTATTTCTAAATTGATTAGATGCATAATGTACAGTATAATGTTCTTCCGAAGTGCTAACCTAAACAATTGAGATAAGTTCAGATTTGCATTGTATTGATTTAATGAACTTATTTAGTAAGCTTGTTTATCTCCTATAAAATGTTCATACTGTTTGATTATCAATATTAAATAACTAGGCAAAATAATAATCGAATAAAATGTTAATAATAATTATATCTTGATAACTGATTTTAAGACTTTTATCTCCATACAAGAGTTTCCATACAAGATTTCTGTCTTTCTACATTTTAATTGTGAATGGTGACCATAGTAACACTACTGTTTATATTAATTAAGAGCCTAATGAGGTTACTTTACTTCTAAGCTCACTAACATTATTCATTTTTGTTCCTGGAAATATCTAAACAAGAATTCATTAATTCAATTTTAACTTTCTTGTAAAAATTAGTCATTTCTATTCTCAAAGAATGAAAAGGTTTTGTAGTCGACATAGAAAATTAACGTACAAACTTGATCTCCTCGGGAGCAATTACCGGTTGTAAACACTGGAAAATATTTATTCGAATACTTGAGTACTTTTGTTTAGTGAATACATGGATTTATAAGAGGCTGTGGTAAATAATATTAGAAATCATAATTGTTTCTACACTTTCACATACATCTATATATATTGACTATGAAAAGCGTTTCTAGCGTTTATGCTTACAAGACTCGATAAAGACTAAGGTCATCATCATAAGGTAAAGTAAGGTCATTAATATGTTAAGAGATCTTAATTTATGCTTGCTATAATGGGTTCTTTATTTGGCTCGAAATGTTTTCACACTTTTGCTTACACAAAACATTTAAATATCATTAAATAGTTAATTACTTTTATTAAATATCCTTGTTCGTTAAACTATCGAAGCCAGCCCTTAGCTGGTCATATTGCATTGCATGGTGCATCTGTAGAATATCAAAAAAAAATCACAATAACAATCAAATGGCAATCCAATAGAAATTCAATTAACTTCAAATCATGATTATATCCTTAAAACCACGAAAATGAATGAAAAAAGGAAGATCTATTGCTATTTGCAAAGAAATAGGAATTGTGGGGATCACTCGAAACGTAAAACTGTCAGAGGATATCCGTCATCAGCGCATAAAGAGAAAGCGAATCGAAACAAAACGAATAGAGCTGTTTGAGAAATCCTGTATATTGAAAACTTTAAAAACGCTTCATTCAAAAACAAAATTAAAATGCATTTATATGCATTACCCTTTGTACTTTAGAATCTTTTGTTTGGCAAGTTACATGGACGAAATTTCAGTTAGGGACTTTATTTTTTATATTATATTATTATTATGAACGATACGAAGTAATAGGTGAGATGTAATCGTACTGAGACAGCAAAAAATCTATTCACAATAAAATACAGTTTGGAGTGAAATCTACATAAGTACCGTTAAAGGCATAAATTTCTTGAAATAAACTGAACGAATTTGATTCGTTTTTGTAATTTCAAATAAGTAAGGATTGCGAATATTGAAAAGATATACCTATAAATATGCTCATACTAACTGTTATATGCAGAGAGGCGTTCGGTCAATGGTGTGGACTGGCTGTTACTTTATTTTGTATATATCTTCTGTATATAGTTACATTCTAGAAAGAATGGCAAGCTATAAAGCGTCTCGCTACACAAGTCTAAGCGACAACGCACTGAACTGTTCATCGATAATCTCTTATTCGCTCACGACGCTGCCTTTGGGGCAAGTATTGACAGTGAGCTCTAACTCTCGACAAACTCTCTAAAACAAGCATTATGTTTACTATGTCCTCTAATAATCAGAAAGGAAAGAAACATTTCAAGATCTCCAGTTATAATCCTGAACGGTAACCCGTTAGAGATTGTAGATAAATTCTGTAACCTAGGTCACTGTATCGAAGAATTTCTTACTTGATGCGAGAATTGAAACCTGTTTCGGCGACTATGTTTGCCACGTTTAGTTCAAGAGCAAAGACTTCGAAACACGTACTACTAAGATCAAAATGAGTATATATCAAACCTGTGTATTGTTCATGAAGCTTAAATATTTTACGCTTCAAGGACTGTGCTAAGCGGGGTATGGTACCTTTTAACATCATTTATGTTGGTTAGGAAGGGCTCACCGAGAATATAGTTGTCTGGTGGAAGCGCATTTCGAATAGAAAAAAAGTTCAAATGATGATGGTTTGAACACATGGACTTAAAACGAGCCGAGCTTTGAACAGATGGACCATCTGCTACTTTTTGCTTTGCTGCTTGCTAATAGCTTTTTGCGGTCTGCTGCTTTCGTATAGGCTTATTAGTCATCAGAGAAGGAATCTGCCACAGATGCATAAACGCTATATATGTATATATTATTAATATTGCTATGTTTAATTATATGAAAAATTCTATTAATTATTTAATATAAATTCTATTAATATTGACTTATCATTTAAATATATTATTAAATACAGACAGATTATATTAAAAAGAAGTCAACAACGATAGTACGCACCAAAAGTCGTCCTTTATATATATTTATAAAATATATGTAAGTTTAGGTACAAGCTCCATCTACATAAAAATCAATGAACTTTGAAAAGCTTGAGAAGTTTAATAAAAAAATTCAATGTGTCACAGGTACGACATATAGTTTCTTGTTTTTATCACTCTGACATAGATGGCGCTATTCTTATACTTTTTGGTACTGAAATTTTGTATATATAATTTAGTATAAAATAATATCAATAAATTATAATTTTAACCATAAAATATATAAAATAATTATCTTATTTTCATAATTACAGTTTAAAAATATTTCATAGTAAATATAAGGAAATCTGCGAAATCTGTTAATGCCTCGTTTGATAAAATGCCAATGTTGATATAAAATATAATATATATTGTATTAAATAAATACTCATATATTATACTAAAATATTATTAACACTATTATATGATATACACAAAAACAAGAGAAGATAATCTTTTTATCTTTTGTAGTTAAAAGCGTATAAAATTTTCATAATACACAAAACAAATACTTATCACTAACTTATCATAGTTGGTACCTACTATAGATAAGTAATAATTGTGTAAAAGATTAGAATTTAATATATTCCATGTATATATCGGTATCTAGGTAGGATATCTAGCTGTCACAAAGATATATGCATAAAAAAGTGCTTAATTGCCATTAATGCCGATGAATTGAACTTCTACTAAAATCTGTTTAACTTTTTATATGAAATAACACTTAAATACAGACATTTCTATATTACATATTATTACATTGCTTTTAACTTCATAATGGGTAATTATGATATATGGGTTCAAACCTATGTGGCATAAATTACATTTTCATAACAATCGAATTGATTACAACAAATATAGATTATAGATTAAAATGTACAACTATATAAAACAGAAAATAGTCAATGTTCGACCAATTGGGCTTATTAAGTCAAAAGTATTATTTTTTTTAAAAAATTGAGATATTACTTGACATTTTATTGTTTTATTATCATCTTATCATTAATATTAAGTATAATGCTGTAATATAATATTGCCTGTAACGCGACGGTTACTGGGTTCGATCCCCAGTCGGAGAAGATGGATTTTTCTATTTCCATTTTCTTCGCACTGGTAAACTAGGCAAAGCGCGGCGTTGAGTTCCGCCACTCAACACGCAATGCCTCGAAAACGGCGGAAAGCGGGGACGGAGAAATCAGGGACTGAGCAACGGAGTGTCTTAGCACTAGGTTCCCACGGTCCCTGCAGTTCCCTCTGCCTACCCTGCCTTGTGCGGGATAAAGCGTGAAGCTAAACAAAAAAAATAATCATATCTACATTCGTTTTAGAGTAATATTAATTACTTGGAACTATGGCTAAGTATAAGCGAGTTTTCAATTACAAAAATCTATACAATTTTTTACTTTGTATTTGTTTGTATTACAAATCCTAACTTTTTGCCAAATTTCACAATTTTAGGTCAACGTAGGTTTTGGCTTAGGAACGACAATGACTAGAATTTATTAAATGATAACAAGACATATTAAATTTCTATTTATTATTATTATTAATATGTGCTATATGACAAAAACAAATTATTTCACTAAAGCAATTTGAATAACAACCAAAGCGTAAGATATTGTAGACATAAACAAAGCAATAGGTAAAAATGAATCCACCGTATAGAATCGGCCTATATGTATCTTTTCAAATGCAACGTTGTTAAATCTAATAATATTCTTGCAGGTTTTTCTTGCAGCTGGAAAAATCAAATAGATTTTGTGATTAATTATAAATATTTTTTTTATTTTTTAATTAAAATTATCATACATAGAACATGATTTATATAGATTGTTTGTTTATAAAATATTATAATAATAACAAATACCTAATTATTTGTTTAAAATTGCAAATTGAAATCATATGTACTATATACTATAAACGTGGACGGAGAAAGCATTCACACTAGGTTCCACGGTTTTTGCAGTTCCCTCTGCCTACCCTGCCGTGTGCGATATAAAGCGTGAAGCTAAAAAAATCATATGTAGATATCTTTTATTATTCGTACATGTGATTATTATTGATTATACTTTCAGCTGGTTATTTAAAATAAATTCCAAGCTCAAAGCTTGAAATTAAGCTATACTGTAATATAAGTATATTCTGAGAAGCGTATTTATTAGAATACAGATGCATTTTTTTCTGATACAATGTATTGTAATAATTATTAAGCAAAAATACTTTACCAGATAACATGAGGCCATTTAATACGGTTATACACTCGATTTCAGCTTTTTTCACAGTCGCGTAAAATTTTTGACATGCGAAACAAATAGCACAATTGAGAAATACATCTTTTACCATCCACAAGCATATTGTTATTCTTGATGTATTCCATATGGACCTCTGGAATGAAGTAAACAATTTCATAAATATATTTAAAGGTTGTTGTAGATTAACATACATAAAGCAATTTATATCTATTTTTGTAGCAAAGAACATTAATAAATATTTATATATTATTAAATCACTTTCTAAAAATTAAATGTACATTATACTCACTTGCATATAGCGGTTTTTTTTATTTATAGAGTCAAATTCCATCCAAAGTTGTACATGACTAATAGAATTGACAAAAGTTCCCACACCGTGATATAAAATCTGTTAATTAGTTGCTTTATTGATAAGTAATAAGGAAAGCAAATATTTTAATTATAACAAATATTATAAATCGTACCATAATATTAAATATTTTCTTGTAAATTGCATATGTTTCCATTATTTTTATGTAAATATTATATAATCTTATCCAATCTTGTTCTATGTCCTCCTTTCCATGTTTATCCTTTTGTTGCGATAATAATATTAATATATATTAGGAAAATTGTGGAAAATCTCTTTAACATATATAACCAATAGATCAACCTTAACTCTTTAATGTTAACTTACTCGTACTTGATGATGACAATATTCCATTATTAATTTGTTTTGAAAGAATTAGATCTACTGTACTAGTAAATTTTGTTTGATAAGTCAGGCTTTTAAATTCATCTATCCACAAACGAAGCTGTATAGTCATCAAATTAATGACTCTAGTTGCATAAAGTATATTTACATTGAAATGAAATAAATTAATGTCAGCCATTGCTTCAAAAAAATGTCTTTTGCAATAAAATATGTAATAAGCTTGCAAACACACATGATAAAAAGCAAGAGAAAATATTGCAACCCAAGAAATTACGGTATATGACTTATATTGCTTGCTTTTTCTTAATTTGAACATCCTAAATATCCTTTGAAAATTTAACACTAATTCCACATTAATACTTTTGTTGGTAAAATTTAAATAGTAAGTTATGAGGAATCCAAAAGAATAAAAAACAAGTTCCCAAGTCAGTAGATTGACCAGAAAAGAGTTATATTTCACAACCGAGAACAACATTATATATCGCGCAGCATACCACGCGATGGGTATCAAAATACTAAGCAAGGAAAGAATATCTACTTGTAAATTGTTAAAAATCACATAATTTTTATATATCTGATATTTTGGTTGCAATAGGAAATTATATATAACATAAAACGGCACGAATAGAGCTCGGATTTCCTTTTCCATATAGTTATCGTATAAAGGTTCATTATTTTTAATTATAGTCATATTCCTGGTGGATAAAATTATATAAAAAAAATTTCTCAATTCTATAGGTAAAACTAACTGCTGTTATAAAATTCGTGTATATATTTTAACGTTGTGACACTTCAACTGAGTATCGATTTAATTATTCCAAAGTGATTTTGTATGTTGAAAGAATGAAAATATTTCATAATCATTTATTTACTCTTATGCTATTTATATTTAAAGTATTATGAAATTGGCTATCATTTGATGAATGTTTCTAAGGTATAAAAATTTAGAACACATTTTTGTAACATTTTTTATTAAATTAAAATTATGCATTATTTCATATAGCAACAAGTTATATTTGTTGTAGACATACACAAAAAGTTCTATTATTATTTGATATTTGACCTGTTTGGCTATTGTAATACATTTAGAATATTTAATTTATTGACAGAAAGCCAATTTATCTATAACAATCAATTTTCAATTGTCACCCGGCAACGTCCTTCGCTATTTCCCCGTTATTATCAAGCAAAGGTTTTTACCGTGAAGATGTCATAGGAGAATAATGCTTATGACTATCTTCACTCTTTTTCTGTCCACTGCTGGTCATTCTGCATGCAACTATATATTTAACCTTCTTCAGGCCATCAAAGTGGATTTTGCCAAAGGAGAGTATTTGGTGGGCGTTTTCCTGGATGATGCATCTGCTTATGATAATGTGCATATCCCGTTTATTTTTTTTTTAATAGTATATGTGGCAAACGAGCAGACAGTTCACCTGATGGTAAGTGAATACTGCCGCCCATGGACATTTGCAACACCAGAGGAGCTACAAAATGCGTTGCCGGCCTTTGAGATGGCCCGTTGCTCAGGCAAAAATTGCAATAGCTGAGTATTCTGCCGAGGATGAATAATTTCATTGGTAATTGGCTCACCGGCCGTACGGTATCTGTTAAAAATCTGTTAATTACTGTACCCTCCAGACTCGTCTAAAAAGGTCTTCCTCAGGGCTCCTCTCTTAGTCCTCTGTTGTGTAACATCTACACACATGACCTCGAACTGTTTGTTAGTAATTTTGTAACATCCTTCAGTACGCTGATGATATCGTCCTCCATTACAGCTCAATCTCTATAGAGGAAATAACTTACCGTCTCAATACTTCTTTGCACTATCTTAATCAGTGGTTGTCAAATCATGGCCTGGCTCTGTCTATAGAAAAGCGCCAGTTGGTGGTATTTACGAAAAAAAGGAATATACCACATTTTGATATTATGTGTGACGGTATTCATATTCAGGTTTCGGATAATCTTAAGTTCTCGATAAACGTCTGAACGGAATTGCCCATGCCGAATACCTCAGCAAGAAGTGTGAGAAAGGCATCAATGCTCTAAGAGCTGTGTCTAGTGTATGGTGGAATGCACAACCGTATCCACGGAAGATTTTGTACGGTGCCATTATCCGGAGCCATATTGATTACGCTCTATTTGTTCTGGACCCCTTCAATAAATCGGCCACAGAAAAACTTAATCGTATTCAGTACAAATGCCTGCGCATTATCCTAGGTCTATTCCTACAAACGCACTTCAATTAGAGTCGACTTCTTAGACTTCAATTAGAGTCGACTTCGTAGACTTCTTCCTATCCGCAGACAATTCCTTTCCGACTGATTTGTGGGCAAAATGTTACAGCTTTCTTCCCATTATCTCTGGAGTGAGTTAACTGAGTTAGCTGTCTTTATCCCACGGCATAAACCATTACCGTACGTACTCAATAGTTTCCTTTAATTCACCAATATACCTCACCCCCTGGCCCGTTTTCCAGCTAACCCATTGTTTTGTACACCTTACAAGGCATTGGTGTACCATCCATATATCACAGATCTAACAGATCTTGCCTTGTCAAAAGAAAATCCAGGCACCAACGCAAAATTCCAAGAGCTATGTCTTGGAATTTTGCATTGGTGAAATGGCCTCCCGAATCTATATATATATATATATATATATATATATATATATATATATATATATATATATATATATATATATATATATATATATATATATATATATATATATATATATATATATATATATATATATATATATATATATATATATATATATATATATATATATATATATATATATATATATATATATATATATATATATATATATATATATATATATATATATATATATATATATATATATATATATATATATATAATATATATATATATATATATATATATATATATATATATATATATATATATATATATATATATATATATATATATATATATATATATATATATATATATATATATATATATATATATATATATATATATATATATATATATATATATCCCAAATAAGGCAATTTTGCTTGTTGACATAGCCATTCATCCAAAAATGCGCCTCGTCGCTGAAGATGATATTTTTGCCAAAATCGGCGTCAACTTCCAACAGCTCTAATGCCCAGTCAGAGAACACACGGCGCTGTCTATGGTTATTAACCTTGAGCTCTTGGGTCAGCTGGATCTTATACGGGTGCAGGCTCAAGTCACAACGCAAAATTAACCAAGTTGTCGTCTGCGGAAGGCCGAGTTCCTGTGCGTGACGCAGAATTGACTGCCGCGGGTTTTCGAGGACACTGTCGCGCGCAGCGGCGATATTCTCGGCAGATCTCGCGTTACGTTGACGCACGGGAACCGGCTGATTGTTAACTGACCCGGTTGACTCGAATTTGTCCACCAATCGATGGATAGTCGACTCGGCAGGACGATCATCGCGACCGTAAAACGGGCGAAGTGCGCGGAACGTTGCTCGAACTGAAGACCCAGTTTCATAAAACAATTTATGATTTGCACGTGCTGCTCGACACTGTAACCTGCTATGGTGATTTGGGAGGACGGAATGAATATAACACACTGCATTTGACAGCTGTCACTCAAACAACATGGCCGCAAGCAGCTGTCAAAGTTATATATATATATATATATATATATATATATATATATATATATATATATATATATATATATATATATATATATATATATATATATATATATATATATATATATATATATATATATATATATATATATATATATATATATATATATATATATATATATATATATATATATATATATATATATATATATATATATATATATATATATATATATATATATATATATATATATATATATATATATATATATATATATATATATATATATATATATATATATATATATTTATATATATATATATATATATATATATATATATATATATATATATATATATATATATATATATATATATATATATATATATATATATATATATATATATATATATATATAGAAAGTAAACTAGATCTCTTATAAACATGCATCCCTGTATTGTGTAATATTTTTTCTTTTTTACCGTGCAGTCTCCTTTGTATGTTCTCCATTGAACGTGATATTGGCGAAATGAATTGTGCTCAACTGGCACACTCCAAACGCCATAAATTAAGAGAAGAAGAACATAACAACACATTTAATCAAAAACATATACACAAAATATCAACAATAATTACAACGTGTTGTCGTAGGTGTAAAAGTTCAAACTAAACGCCATTTAAGTTTACATTTTAGTTTTATTTATTTCATTTTACTTAGCAGGTGAAGCTTCGAATGGGTCGCTAGTAATTCTATAATGAACTCACTTTCAAATTAATTCTATATATAAATTCTTAATCCAATTGTCTTATTTTTCATACAAACATAATTTGAAAATGTTGTAATTTTACAACAAATATTATTAATGTGACGTAAGATAACTTTAAAATTGGTAGTTTAAGCGGTTACGTATTATAAATTTTATTTCTTTAATCTTAGCAAAGCAAATTGTATTATCACCACAGCGAACTTAGCGATTGATTTTACAATACCATATGGCAACTTTGAATCAATGTAGTATAAACGACATGCATGCATCTTTGAAAACTGTACTTTGTTCAGCCGTAGTATATTCTTACATAATCGTGATATATCTAAAAAAAATATTAAAATACTCAAAAATTGATTACAAAATTATTACGACGATTATTATGTCGAGGGTTCGCTTTTCTATATACCTACAGGTTAAAGGTAGATAATGTATCTATTAATAAATCGTACATTATTTAATTCTCTTTCATTTGTTAATTACGTTCATAAAATATATTGTTTGACTAATTTATATATATATTTTTTTTGAAAATATATATACAAAGATACTCTGTTCTTCGTTCATAGGCAGACAGGGCCATACACGGGCAGGCGCCTTAAGTGGCAGAGCTGAACGCTACGTTTTATTTATGTTTATCTAGTAAGTTAGAAGAAATAAAATGAAAATGAAAAATATTCCCTGACTGGAAATCGAATTGACAGTGCGATCCACACTCCCGACTGGGAATAGAATCCGCGTTTATTACTCGTACTCGTACGTATTAAGCGTACTCAATATTAGTTAGCAATTTAAGTGAATTATATAATATAAGAATATAACTATTAGTATACACTTACAGGAAATTATTCTGTTTTGTACAAATTATTATTTTATTAGTGTGTAGTATGACATTTAAAAAATGATAAAATATAGAAAAAGCAGCATTTTCTTTTGTATTCTCAATATTATTAGGAATATTATATCTTCACATTTTAATATGAAATGATATTAAAAAAAATACTAAACATTGAAATCGATTTCACTTAATTTCAGTCTTATTTCTAAACCAAGCTAAAGGTGAAGTTATTAAAAATATTATATTCTTACCTGAACATTTCTTAGAAGATAACACTATAATACAAATATGCTTAACTTTATTAATCGATATATAAAACATTTCACATGAGAAACTAACTAGACCTTGGATTAATATATTTTTTATTATATCGATTGTTATGATTATTTTCAAACCGATCCATCCCTGAAATTAATTTAAATAACATATTAAGAAAGATGGGTAAGATATATAATTGAGGACATGTGAAGTAGAAGTCTAATGAAACAACTTTATTAACTTGACTTGTTTAACCTAAAGGATATTTTTAAAAATAATAACAAATACCGACCTCCATGCAAATGAAATTACGAGTAAAGGTAGAAACTACTTAAAATTTAAATTATATCATATTCTTTTCGATAAACTCTTGTAATGTAACCTAGAATCAATGAAATTTGGTTGATTGGGATTTGAGATTATTCCAAAAAATACACATACTCGTATATTGGCTTTTATGGCCTGATATTAAAATTAAGACAATATACTATTGATTTTTTGATTTGATAACTAAATAATTTGATTAACTTATTTAGTCATCTCAATCAATCTTGACCATCATCAATAAAAATTATATCATAAATTGCCAAAAGACATTAAATAACAACATGAATATTAATATTAAGAATACCACTTATTATCTAAGTGACGTCCACTTATAGTAAAAGTAGATGTAAAGTAAAGTTATTAGTATAAAATTATATATTACATATATTTTACTAGTTAAGTTACTTACATGAAAAGAAAAAGAAGTTGTTGAGTTAAAAATTTAAGAAAAAGATGTCGTATTGATTATATGTATATAAAGATTCTTGAATAAATTAATTTATGTGACGGGACATAATTAGCGTAAAAAGCTTTCATATAAACTTATTAATTTTTTTTTTATAATATAAGTGGCAAACGAGCTGACAGGTCACCTGATGGTAAGTGAATACTGCCGCCCATAGACATTTGCAACACCAGAGGAGCTACAAAATGCGTTGCCGGCCTTTTAAATGGGAATACGCTCTTTTCTTGAAGGTCTGCAGGTCGTATCTATCCGGAAATACCGCATGCGGCAACTCATTCCACAATTTTATGGTGCGGGGCAGAAAATTTCTGTTAAAACGCACAGTAGTACTCTGCCAACTGTCAAGGTGGTGGGGGTGGTAGAGTTGTCGCATAGATCGATGACAGAAAGAGGCGGCAGGGATCAGCCCGAACAGTTCTTCAGAGCACTCCCCATGATATATGCGGTAGAGAATGCATAGCGAGGCTACAGGCTCTCTACGCAGTGCCAAGGTGTCGAGCCGATCAGAAATCTTTTCGCAATCGACAATTCGAGTCGCTCTCCTTTGAATGCGGTCTAGAGGGAGAAGCTGGTACTGGGGAGCCCCTGCCCAAAGATGTGAACAGTATTCCATGTGAGGCCGAACCTGAGCTTTATAAAGTTGCAGGCGGTGAGCCGGCGTGAAATACCGTTTCGATCTATTGAGCACACCGAGCTTCTTCGAGGTTTATTTAGCCTTACCCTCCAGATGACCACAAAACTGGACTCCGCTCGATATGTCAACGCCAAGAATTCCGATATTGGCTGTGGCAGTTAGAGGAGTGCTCTCAAAACGGAGCGATACGACAAATGGCAGCTTTTTAGCGGTGAACGCGCAAACTTGTGTCTTCTTGGGGTTAAATTGGATAAGGTTTAGTTTACCCCAGTCTGATATTTTCTGAAACAAAGTTTCAATTTCAGACACAAGTTTGGTTCGGCTTTCAATGACGTTTTATAAAGCATCACACGTGCTGTCATCCGCATAACAATGAATGCCACTCATTTGCAGCATATCATTAATGTGCAAGAGGAACAGCGTGGGTGATAGCACACAGCCTTGCGGGACACCAGCATTAACGGACATGAGATCAGAGCATTCGCCGTCGACTACGACCTTTATGCTTCTGTCAGTTAGGAAATTGGCGGTCGCCATTCGCATAATTTCTCAGGAAGCCCATAGGAAGGAAGCTTTGAAAGTAGCGCTTTATGCCAAAGCCGATCGAAGGCCTTCGCTATATCCAGACTAAAAGCCACAGCCTCGCCCTTACTATCGATGGCCTGTGCCCAACGATGTGTCAGGTATATTAGGAGATCACCAGCCGAGCGACCCTGACGGAAGCCGTACTGATGGTCGCTAAGCAGCTGGTGATCCTCAAGGTACCGTAGCAGCTGGTTGTTAATAATGGATTCCATTACTTTCGAGAGCAATGAGGTTATGGCTATTGGCCTGTAATTGGTCGGATCTGAGCGGTCACCTTTTTTAGGGATCGGGTGCACTAAAGCTGTCTTCCATGAAGTCGGGACTACGCCAGAGGAATAGGAAAGCCGAAAAAGGCGCGTTATTGCCGGTGCCAACTCCGAGGCGCACGTCTGTAGAACAATGGGAGAGATTCCATCGGGCCCGCTCGATTTGTGGACATCCAGGGATAGCATTGCTGACCGCACTGCTTTTTGGTGGAAACGGATGTCCGGCATGACAAAATTGCACCGTGGTATTATCAGTGGGTTTTGACCCTTGTCATCCAGGAATGAGTTGGAATTTGCCCAGGAGGTCGGCTTTCTCCTTTGCGTCGTGGACCAATGAATCTTCTCCCTTGAGCAAAGGTGGTAGAGATGGCGTACAGAAATTTCCTTGGACGGCTTTAGCGAGAGACCAAAATGCGCGAGTTCCAGATGGAAGACGCTCTAGTCGCTCGCCAATCCTGGAGGTGTACAAGAACTTCGCCCTAGCGATGTCTCTTTTGAAGGATCGGGATGAGTGGTTAAATTTCTTTTTTAAGGCACTGGTATTCACATCCTTCGTCACTGCAGCAGCCACCCAGGCCTGGTAAGCCTCCCACTTATTGCGAGAAGCAATTTTGCAGGATCGGCTAAACCAAGGTTGGCATTTGGCACCAATAGGGACCACAGAGTTTGGAATGAAGTTCCATACCCTGCATCACCACATCAGCAATAGCATCAGCAACGGCATGGGGGTCAACCAGTGCAAAGCAAACCTGACTCCATGGGTAGGACGCAAAGAAGGATCGCAATCCATCTCAGTCTGCTCACTTGTAGTGCTACACTCGACGTCTTCGTGGACAACGTGGTTGCGCTAAGTGTGAGAGTGGCACCACACTCCGGATAAGGCAATGGTCAGAGGAGCCTAGAGGAGCACCGACAAACACGGTGTAGTCTTCGAGGTGGGAAGTCAGCAGAAGATCCAACTGTGAAGGTTCCTGGTTTTCCACATCTGGGATTCACGTAGGCGTTGTAACCAGCTGCGTAAAACCATAGGTCAGGGCGAAGTCTTGAACAGATCTTCGGTTCGGTCTTGCGTGAACTAAGCCATTCGGCGTGGTGGGTATTAAAATCGCCGAGTATCACGATCTCCGCGGAAGGGATCTGCTGTTGCACCAAATCTGTAGCCATTTGGACGTCCTCAAGGAGTCGCTTGGTTTCGGCATCACCGCTATGGGACCTGTAGAGGCAAGCGTAGATGCGGGGGTGGTCGTCGCTATCTACACGTAACCACAAGATGGAGAGGTCCCTACCTTCAAGATATCTGAGGCGGCGTGAGCTAACATCGTTGCTTTTGGTACGAAGGAGTGTTCCAAACTGTAACCAGGGTAATGCAAGTAAGAGGTGTCCGCCGGAGACGATATTTGCGTCTCGGTCAAAAAGAGCAAAGCCGGCTTTAATGTCTCGAGGTGGTAGTGGACAGCGTTGATGTTAGAATGTAAGCCCCTGATGTTGCAAAACTCCACAACTAGTGTGGCAGGGGACGCTGGGTAACGTCCGCTCTTGCCCCGGGACTTATTTAGCGCGGTTTTGCCCCCCCCAGAATTCGTGGGGCGGCCTGGACATCCACGCTCCGCTGAGTTGAGTCCTGAGCCTGGATGTCCAGAGAAGGATTCTCCAACGCTAGCGCAGTTGGTACCCTCCTGGGGTAGATTTTCTTTAACCTGCGCCATCATAAGGGAGGGGGGTGGGGGGAATTGGGCCTCCAGTACCCTCACTCGCGCGACGAAACACGACGCAAGCGTCATTTTACGCCGGTTTTCTTTGAGGCCGTGGTATCACTCCGGTCGAGCCGGCCCATTCGTGCAAATGCAAGGCTCTCCCACGGTGATAATAACACCATACCTATGTTAGTATTTGTTTTTAATAAGTAGTAAGTAAGTAAGTAAGTAAGTAAGTAGTATTGTAGTAGTAAGATGTAAATACATACGTTCTTAACCCTTTTTTACTTTCAAAAATAGTCTTTAGAATACTTATTAAATTTTTACAATAAATAAATCCTTTAATTTATAGTATACATTTTAAAATTTTTGTCATTCATTTTCATTTTTTTCAGTAGTATAAGAGATAAATGTATATTAACGGACAAACAAATAGACAGAAATTTTAAAATGATAATATTATTTTAAGTAAAAACATATTGTCTATGATATTTTTCGAGGCATTGCGTGTTGAGTGGCGGAGCTCAACGCCGCGCTTTGCCTAGTTTCCAGACCGAAGAAAACGTATATAGAAAATGGTGACGACGTGGAGGTTGACGCTGTGCCTCTGTGTCACGACGGTCCTCAACTTTTTTGTTATATAACTTAGTCCTCACTAACATATCAGCTATTTTTTTTTTTGGAAATTCGCTCTTTAAAGGGGTGAAAACGGGGATGTGGGTGTTTGTTTATTCAAAGTTTTATAACTTCCATCATTTTTAAAGCTACTTCGGTTAAAATTGACATTTGGCTATTTGGTTAGAAATTGAGAATAACGCAATAAGAATTTTTGGAAATTCTGCCTTAACAGGTCGAAAAAGGGGGGGTAAGTTTCTGAAACGCCGTGAGTTGAATACAGCCTATAATTTGTTTGTATTGGCTCCTATAGATAGAACATCAAATGTGGAGTATAAAAAGATTATTGAGATTTTCTTGCGATGTATTTTGACATGGTGGGAGTTAAAAGTACCCTGACCTTCTCACAGAGAGAAGTGATTATTTAAAAGTTTTGTAAGCCGCCTACCTACCTAACAGGCATGCAACACCAAGAGCACGGCTTTACTAAAAAACTTACGGAAATTACTCTATTATAATTGTTTTTTATATTCTGTTGGCGCATAAACATTCCTTGGCGATACGAAGTTCGCGGGCACCTGTTATCAACAATAAGATAGTTACCTACATATATTGAGCATTTTAAAATGTAATAAATTGTTGCTGATATATTAATGATATGTATAATATATGATTAATGTTCTAGTGTTCACTTTTACCGACAGATGACGTTGTCCATACATTCTAAAAAGGTAGTCAATACAATGCAATGGTATAGTATGATAAATCATTGTTTCCCTCTACAGTGTGGTTGATCAGGACGACGCAACCAATTATCCAGTAGAGTTTCTAAACTCGCTCACATGATAAAACTTAAACTCGGTGTTCTGATATAATGAGGAAAATAAATCCGCCGAAACTCCGTAACCTGACCTAAAGTAAATGCTTTACAGCGTAATGTAATTGAAGCTGAGATTTTCACTGGAAGTGGAGCCGGTGAGACTAATTTTATACCGCGTGTACCACTTATGCCCAATAACTTCTTATTCCAATTCAAACGCACACACTTCCCTGTGACCATATGCTTTGCCATGACACTAAATAAGTCGCAAGGGCAGACGCTCAAAGCAGCTGGTGTCGACCTAAGGACTGGGTGTTTTTCTCACTCTTCGTTGCTTTTTCGGGAGTTAGTAACGCTTCAGGTCTATATATATTGGCTGAAGAAGGAAAGATCCCCAACGTAGTTTATAAAAAAATCAATTTACTCAAAAACTATCGGTAATACCTACCGATATTGTATTGTACCTATAATTATTTTATGTATAGTTGACATTTGAAAAGTAAGTAGGTAACATTTATAATAACTACCTAATAAGCAACAAAATGATAAATTAAACTTTTGAGTGTACTCTTATAAAATATTTTTTTCATTCCTTATTGCATAAATAAATAATAAAAATTTTACTTTATTGTGTTATAGCAAATTATGAAATACACCTTATTAAGAAATATGTATAATATTTCACAATGTAAAAAAATATATGAATATCATTTATTTCAGGTAAAAAACTCAAAAACAGTTATGTCGTAATAATTCTTTTTTCTTAATAATTTAGAAGAGTAACTTTGGTCAAAACCAAGCCACAATATTGATATTTAGTACCTAGCATTATCAAGACTGTATAGGTAAATGTTACAAATTACTAAAATACTTTAACTCGGGCATACCACTAAAAAATATAATGAGCGTTATACATTTTAAAACCGCGAGCGGACCCGCAGGCAACAGCTGGTATTAAATAATGTTACTCAATTTATAAAATCGGTGACAAATATCAATCAAACAGAACTTACTTCAAAAATATTTAGATAATCTATCTCGGTCCACAGTTGCACATAAATTAAAGCATATATAAAAGTTTTAATTCCGTGATACAAAATCTGAAATAAAAAGCATGAAATATATTAAAAATACATTAGAGACATAAATTAAAAGTCCATAAAAACTTTAACGGAAAAAATGATATCATACTTACGTAATGCTTATGCATCTTTTTAAAGATTGAATAGGTATTCAGAATTATTCTATATACTTCAAATAATTTCTTTGCTTCGATTTGTGTTTCATGGTTATCAGCAAACAATTTTAGTATTTTTTTATCTATAAAATCACATGTTACTAAAAGTTTTAACTAACTAACTTAAAAGAAACTTAAATTGGTTATATGGTTGGTTGGTTCATCAATAACTTACTCATGAGATTTGTTATATTGACACGCGCTTTCAAATTTCGACAGGTGTATTCAAGTTGTAAAATCCACCATTTAAATTGAAAATTAAGTAACGAAATAATACGAGTTGTATACAGTACACTAATATCAAATGAACAAGTAATTAAATAAATTATATTAAAAAAATTAACCTTGTTTGTGCCGAAATATAATAAAAGTAGAAAGAATAAATCTAAAATTATGACACCAATCAAAGCAAACCATGAATAAAAGTTAAATTTTGTGAAGCTATCGTAATGTTTAAAATTTGTCAATTTGAATATTTTCTGAATATTCAATACTAATTTCACATTATATTTCGCATATTTTAAATTTAAATATAAACACATTAAAAAGCCTGTTGTATAAAAAATTGAATCTAAGGTAAAGACGAAAGCAAAAAATGTATTAACGTTCATATTGCACACGAACACATAGTACCGGGTAAATAGGAATATAATTATTAACAAAATGAATAGAATAGATATTAAATTCACAATAGGCCTATTAAAAGTGATGAAATTTTTGTAAATGCTATATTTTGGAAGAAAAAATAACCACTGTGCAATATTTAAAGGTAGCAATATTCTTTGAACTTCAATATCTAGAAAGTTATCAAGTAATTCATTACTTTGTAAATTCATTTTAATGTTGGTATATTGAGGGTCGCTTGCACAGTACAGTCTTGTATCGTTAAATGAATAGAAGATCAATATTTTTTCAATCTTATAATTTCATTAATTTATTTATCATTTTAATATGTTAAGTAAATGATGCATACTTCAATATCTAACAAGGCCTGAACAATGAAAATGTTACATTGCGTGCACATTTTATTACAACTGATAATTATTATAGCACTTTCATAAATTATAATCACATTTATTAATATCACATTGCTATGTTAAAGTATCTTCAAATATTTTGTATATACGTACTAATGTTTTTTTTTTATCTAATTACTAGAAAGGGTTTGTACTTTGAATTTCTGGATGCCTGGAATATAATAGTTTGGTACCTGTCAGCTTAAAAAACACTAAAACGTTTGAGAGTCCAATTACGGTATGCTGATAGATTTAAAAAACGCGTTTGGATCAGTACAACAATATTATTTCATATTGTTATTGATATTTATATCCATTCTTGCTTTTGCGGACAATCTCGTGGTATTGACAAGGAATTCAAAGCAATGTCACCTTCTCTTGAATGAAGTAGACGAGTTTTGTACGTGGACGAAAAGAATGAGGACAAAACGTAGTGCCTAAGTGTCGTTTTCTAAATCTTGGAAGACATTAAGTATACCATATAGAATCCGGGACTTAAAATTAGCAGTATAAGAATTGCTATAGTTTCCGAAGCGGCACTTTTAAATTTATCGGCAAGAAAATAGATTACAAAGGCCGCACTCCGTTAATAACTGTACTAGGGTGACAGCTTTTTAAAGGATTTTGAAAAAGTAGACCACTTGTTATGTAATAATGAAATTGAAATAATTCTAAGATTTACGATAATTTTCTAACATCACGTCTGAATTGGCCTTTCCTCATGTATGATTTAAAAAAAGATATGTATGCGTATGCTGGTGGGTGTAGGGTACTCTTGGATAGCAGTCAATTCGGGCGATACCATGACAAAGTACTAGAAATCATATATATGTGAAGCCATTAGTCTATCAGTAGCAACAGCGTAGAGAAACATAACAACCAGCAAACGTTCAATAGAGTTTGCGAAAAAAGGTTCTTATAAAAATTCACACAAGCACCTTTCTTAATATTACGTCCAGCAGACTCTTATGATCAACACATATGAGAAATAGTATAGAATCCCTGAGGATATTAGTTTTTTGTCGTACAGACTAGATATTTTACTTTAATCTCGAAGCCTAAAACGCGTAGTTCTAGTAGAACTTACAGTTACGTGGGAAACAAATATCCTAAAATGTCATCTCAAGTACGAGTGCTGAAAAAAACAAATTAAAAATAATATATGTAGCAAAAATAGTAAGAGAGGAAACCCCTTGATTAATAAAAAATCGAACATACTGCACGAAGCTAAAACATGTAAAAAGTATTAGTCTTCGATGGTCTTGTAGAGATTAGTAAAAGTCAATGAGCAGAAAAAAAGCATGCAGAGCTATCGGTGATTGGCGCTCCGTGTCCTGTGACTACCCCGTTAGAATTAAAGCGTAGACATATTCATATATTTTTTAACTATAACGATTATACTCGCCGACCTTCATAAAGCATAGTCATTTTAAAAGTATAGGACGTTGCCAATTGTATTGATTAATAAATTTAGCACCTGTATTGGTGATCTATAATAATAGTTATAAATAAACAAAAACTAAATTTTTATCGATATTTTCTTAACACATAATAATTACATAATTTATTTAGAACCTAAATTGTGAAATAAATAAAAATATACATATTTTCTTCTTCATTCTAAGACTTTACAAAGGTCTTCCTTTTATTAATCTCTCAATATTTTTAACATATTTGATTTTACGTAATTTGTTTCCGTAATAGAGCATATTGTATGATCACCACAGCGAAGTCAGCGATTGATGTAATCATACTGTATGGTAACTTGGAGTCAATGATATACAAACGATAGGCTTCCATCTTTGCAAATTCTACTTTATTCAAACGTAGAATGTTCTTGCTTATTCGAGACAAAACACCTAAGAATAAAGGAAAACAAATTTAAATATCTTTTTTTTTTTTTAGCTTCACGCTTTATCCCGCACATGGCAGGGTAGGCAGAGGGAACTGCAGGAACCATACGAACCTAGTGTTAATACTCTCCTTTACTTAGTCCCTGCTTACTCCGTCCCCACTTTCCGCCGTTTTCGAGGCATTGCGTGTTGAGTGGCGGAACTCAACGCCGCGCTTTGCCTTAGTTGCCAGAGCGAAGAAAATGGAAATAGAAAAATCCATCTTCCCCGACTGGGGATCGAACCCAGAAACCGTCGCGTTAGCCGCGTTACAGGCAGACGTTGCGCCTCTGCGCCACGACGGTCCTTTAAATATCGATTTTACATTTTTCATATATTATTTATACGCCATATTTATTTTTAATATGCATAATATTATAAAATATGATTCTTACCTGAACATTTCTCATATGATATCACTTTTAAACACATTCTCTCAACTTCAGTAATCGCTAAATAAAATATTTGATATGAGATACTAATTAAAGTTTGAATGCAGATATTTTTTACAATATCCATGATTATCAAGCAGTTTAAAATTCCAAGGTGCCAATGCTGAAAATAATAAGGTAAAATTGGTTAAGTGCGAGTGTACATATATTTAAAAGAGGCGAACTTTGAAATGTTGCTAAGCTTAGTTTTGTGGACGGTGGGAGATCAGTAGTTATGTATAATATTTAAAGAATGTAAACACTTGATTGTACCGTACTTGAAAATATTTTTCAAATCTTTTGTAGCTAACTATTAAAAGATCAATGTGAAAAATTAGGACTACATCGAGCGATAAATTAAATGTGTAAATATGTTAACAAGGATCGACCGGTCTGGGTGTGATCCTGGTGATCACATCTAATCAAAAGTTACAGGTTTACGGTAAGCTTTGATCTGGAGTACTGCTCGCAATCGACGCATCAATCTTTTTAAATATATTTTAACGCCGCCGCCTTGTGTGTAAGTATTGCCATAAAATGTTTTAAAATTTAATGATCTTTTATAATATGTAGTAATATTTTGTAATATAATATTTACGGGTTAATGTCAAAACTAACTGTGTTTAAATTACAACTTACTGATAGGTGTCCACCACTTGTAAAAATATGCAGTTTAGTACAGAAGTATACAGAGATTAGGCTATACATAAAGGTCTTGATGCCATGATATAATATCTGGAAATATTATATAAGTAACTTGTTATTGTGCTGATGTTACATGTATCACTAATTAGCATTTATTTTACATCATATTAAGCACGAAAATATTTAATGTACTTACAGTGTGTTTTGCAGTTGTCTTAAACAATTTATAGGTTCTCAGTATTACCCTATAAGTATTGAATAACGTCTGCGCATCAATTTGTGTACCTGTGGTATTACCTAGATTAAATATTTTTTGAGTTTTAATAAAATTGTAATGGCTTCACTCACATCCAATTTGATTAAGAATATATTCATGATGATAATGGCTTTGCACACTTCTTTCTCTTTCAATATCATAAATCTACTCATATATGTCTATGAAGAGTTATACCTTCCTCTATTATAATCGGCTCATTCTGACTCGAGCCTAATGCATTTTTTTACGATTTTTTCATTATTCATTCTCCCAAGGAGCTCAGAATAACTACGCGTGTATTTTTGTTAATTTCAAACTTAATATTTTGTCATGTCATTTACGATTAAATAAAATCTTATCGGACAAGCTTGTGCCATCACTGAAGTTTTTAAGCGTAAGTTCAAATTGAGATATACACAATTTCAATTGAAATTTAAGTAATAAAATAATACAGTTTTCACACATCACAATCAAATCAAAATAGCAAACAATACAAAATATAATATGACGAAAATGAAAACTTTCAACTAAAATATACAAACTATAACAAAATATTACCAAGAGCATAGATAACCATGAATAAATATTAAATTTTGTGAAATATTTGTATTTTTTAAATTTAATTAATTTAAATATTTTCTGTATATTTAATACTAATTCTATATTATTTCTAGCATTACTAAGGTTTAAGTAAAATAATATTAAAAAAACCTAGACATAAATTACATCGATAATTAAAGAGTAAAATATAAATCATTTTTTTTTTAAATGAAAAAAGCTTTCGATCACGGTACATTCAGCAGACAAAAATATGATTATTGTAATAATAGCTAGAATAGATACTACATTGACAATAGGCCTATTGAAAGTAATTAAATTTTTATAAATACTGTACTTTGGAAGAAAAAAAAGCGTATGCATAAAATTAAAAGGCAAAAAAATTGTTTGAATTTCTTTCTCTAATAATTGTCTTGTAATATTTCGTTACTTTGTGTACCCATTTTGACGCTTGTACTTGTTTTGAAAGCACAATCACAAAATAATTGATTCTTATAATATTTTTTATTAAGATAATTTTATTAATTTTATTTATGTATTCGCAGACCGCCTTTGCGCAGAGGCGTAAGCGTCTGCCTGTAAACGCGACGGGGGTTGTGGGTTCGATTCCCACTCGGGAAGATGGATTTTTCTATTTCCGTTTCATCGCTCTGGAAACTAGGTATAGTGCGGCGTTGAGTTCCGCCACTCAACAGGCTATGCCAAAAAAAAAATAATGTATTTACTGTTCATATGTTATATGCCTTTAAAATTGATACTTTTGCATCTGATAAAGGCTCAATAATATCACGTGTTGGCGTAATTCCATATATTTTATAAGATTATTGATATTATCTATCTATACTTAGTGAATATTACTAATTACAATGAAAAATTAAATGCATTTTATAAATGAAAAAATTTACAAATGACTCACCTTGATTTTCTTCTGCACTAATTATTTTTCCTGTGTTATTTTGCAATGATGTAATTTTTTTTAAAGACTTGAAATACTGAAAGGTTTGCCTGTTTTAACCCAAGCACATTTTTTGATTTGAAATAAGTCTATCTTTCGCACTTTCGATTAAAAAACACATCAAATCAGGTGCTGTTTTATAATGTACTATTAGAAGTTCATTAACGGTGTTTATTAAAGGACATTGCTTAGCTGCCATACATATTTGCCTAAGAATCAACAACAATAAAAAAAATAAAATTGTATAGTTAATGATCACTATGTGTTGTTTAAATGAGATGAGAGTCACGGACACTTCAGAGAATCAAATAAAAACCAAAAGAAAAAGTAATTTTAAGGTTATGATTTACTGTCATGTCGTCAATAAAAATATGTAATATATCGGTTTATTAATAGAACAAATAATGAGAATAGCCATTAATTTATCATAATTCACCTATTTCTTATTTATTTGTTGTGTTTTGTTGCATTGAAATCGGACAATATAAGT
>JAZFAU010000358.1:337500-352248 GCA_037178615.1 Dione vanillae
CTCACAACCCTGTCAAATGCCTTTTTTTTTTTTTTTTTTTTTTTTTTAATGGGGGGAAATCCTCACGGACTACCTCCGCCTGGGGACAGGCGGAGGGGCGTGCCGGACTCTTACCGACTAAAACCACCCCAGTTTCTCCTCACACGTTCACGTGGGGCCGCGGGAATCCAAATTCTACCGTAGCCCCGCACTGGTGCTGGCTCGATCCATGCGGGCCTCACCTTTCTTTCATAACGCCTTAGAGGCGCGCGCTGACACACGCACTCGCCTCCATCTCTTCCAGGTCTAAAAGCTTCTTGGGCCTCCCACAGTAGCCTTTCGGATCTTTCTTGCATTCTTCTTGCTAAAATTTTTGCATATACTTTACTACCTAAGCTAATCAAACTGATAGCCCTATAGCTTGCACCGTCTATCTGTGAACCTTCGCCTTTATACAAAGGCACGATGACTGCACTTTGCCAATCATCTAGGACCTCCCCGATTTCCAGCATAAATTGCACAGAAACCAGAACAGGTCCAAGATGCGAGGTTAACCATACTTGATCGTCTCGGCAGTAACTCCATCCGCTCCCGTTGACTTACCACATTTCAAGCTTCCTATTGCACTCTCAACTTCTTTTATACTGATTTCGCCATCTCCTACATCAAGACTCAGCATGTCGCTGTTACTTGAAGCAGAGCGTCATCACATTCATACATCTCCTTGTAGAATTCCGCCCATCGCTGCATCTCTATCTGTTTGTTAATATCTCACCGTCCTTCGAAAGCACCCCTTTCATCCTAAAGGTTAACGAACAACTCTGTGAATCACTAACTTCTCGCCAGAAAAGCTTCGTGTTATCCCGGAAGTTGCTCGTCAACCTTTCATCTCTTATCAGCGCTTTCGCTTGGTGCTTTTGCAGCTTATACTCTTTCTTTTTAATGTCTTTAATACTTTTATTCTTACTTGAAGCTTTATAAACCTGCCATGCCTTCTTCCCTCTTTCTACAGCATCTTTCACTTCATCATCCCATCATTCGTCACGCTTTTTACTAAAGCCTCTTTTCCTTGTACCGCATACCTCTGTCGCAGCTTTCACCATGCAGTTCCTAAGGTTCTGCCAGCATACTTCAATACTTTCATTTTCAATTTCACAACTGCCAAGCCTTTTGGAAACCCTTTCTATATATTCCTCTCTGATCGGTGGATCTTGAAGCTTCCAGCTTCTTATGTGATCATTCGATTCAAAGTATGCACACCTCGTGCGGTTACGCCATCCTACGAACAAACCCCTAAATCTAGCAATTACTAGATAGTGGTCCGTTCCCAAGTCGGCACCCCTAACACACGTGTGTCCATCACTTGTGTTCGAAGCCGCTGATCCACTAGGAATAAGTCAATTTTCACTCCCATGCGCTCCTACGTATACATGTGAATTTGTTTGTGGTTAAACATTGTGTTTGCCACAAACAAATTCCTTTCCTTGCATAGTTGCAAAATAAGCTTTCCAGCTTCATTCACTCTTCTGTCACCATATTGACCTAACACACCTTCGTAACCACTTCGCGCGGCTCCGACCCAACCATTCATGTCTCCACATAGTATTAGTTTTTCATTTCCTCTTATACTGCCTAGAACATCCCTGACACTCTCCCAAAACCCCTCAAGCTCGCTCAATGAAGCTGAGGATACCGGTGCATATGCCACTAACAAGAATATTCTTGTAATCCCCAAATTGCGAACCCAAAGCAGTCTAGGGTTGATCGCCTCGTCCTCTACCACTGCACTAACCAACTGAGAGGACAATAACACACCTACACCTTGACACGTTCACTCTCTGGAACGCCGGCCCAGAGAGCGACGCGGCTGCCCGGCAAATCGGTTGCATCATTGCCCTTTCGCTTGGTCTATGTCATACATATGGCATCCAAATCTCGGTCATCCATCACATCTAATAGTTCATTCATCTTCTGGTCCATCCCTCCTCTTACATTCTACATACTCATACAACGCCACATTCGTCTCCACTTATCACACTAGCGGGGACGCACTGGTGCGCGTCGCCTCGGGGGGACGCCCTAGCAGTGTGCTCCTGTGTGGTGCTCGTGGCTGATGAAATTTTGCGTCCCTAATTAGGGCTGGCAGGGGTCGATAAGTAATGTTTGTTGGGGTTGAAAAATATAATGCAAGGGTAAAATATCATATAAAACACAAATCAAGCTTACTGGTATCCTAAAAGTACGCTTATAAATGTCATAACTTTCTAAAATTCTTCTGTAAATATTCAGTACTCTTTCCCATTCTTTTTTGCTGATACTCTCTTGTCTCTGCGGTATTTTTTCTGTAAATAAGCTTTGGTACAAAAATGATTCTGATAAAATTTCTTGTGTGAATAATAAACATTTCAAATGATTTACGTACTTGATACAATAGGAATAGCCGATTGAATGATATATTTTTTATATATCTTACTTATTGTTTCCGTAGATTGATTGAGTGTTTTCAAATAGTTTAGCTCTGCTATCCATAATTTTAGTTGTATTGTAATAATATTCAAAACTCGACCGGCGTACACAACGCTTGCGTTGAAATAGATAAAAAAGAAAGTAGTGACTATATCTAAGACATACGACTTACTTAGTATTAAATACAAGCCATTCATGATTATGTAAAACATCACAATCGAATATAAAGTAACCCAAGAAATAACAGCGCATGATAGAAAATGTTGATATCGTTTGAATTTTAACATTTTAAAAATCCTTTGAATATTAAGAACCAATTCTATATTGTCTGTTTTATACACAATATTTGAAATATAACTAACGGAAAAACCAGAAACATAAAAACAAAAATCGAATGACAAGAACATAACAAAATAAACATTTATAGTAGCTGAACTGAATAACCTTATGGAACGGAAAATATAAGCTACAGTTGGTATTATAACACTAAGGAGAGAGAATATGTTCATTCTGAAGCTGTTAAAGCTAATGAAGTTCTTATATATTTTATATTTTGGTAAGAAAAAGAGGTATTGCATCGAATTGAATGGCATAAATAAATGTTGTATTTCATTGTCCAAAAAGTTGTCAAATAATACTTCAGTGTAAATTTTTCGTGATAACGTCTTTCTGTAAAAAGCAAAAATATCTGTAATAATAAAATTCTTACTGAAAAATGAATGAGTTTTATGTATTTAGTATAGTAGTCCATAACCTCTTCATATTATACGAAATTGTTATTGCTTGCAATAATTTATCTCAATAAAAATAACTTTAGTCTACTTTAAACTTGAAAAATTTCGTTCACGTTGTTTCTAGAAGCAATACCTTAATAAAACGCCTTACATTTTGAAATGTCGCTTAGAAATATTACCTTCTGAAATATTTATAAATCTATCCCAAAATAGTAGACCTTTTAAGTTTATCACTTTAATCACTACCTTTTATCGGTTAATCATTTCAAAATGTATTCGCTGTTACAATATACTTTATAATTGTGAGGTTTTAGTAATATTAGTAAATATGACTTCATTTTTTAGAAAAGAAAAAGGAGTTTTTTTGTTTGTTTTAACTTATTGTTATTAATTATTTTGGAACACAAAACCTTATTTGGCCAATGTTGTCAGTCCGAAGTATCCATATTTGTTTCCCTTCAAATTAAGAAGACTTTAGTAGAAGCTAGCAAGATAAATTAAGTAAAGGTGTAATTACTAAATTTAATTAATCTATATATAGATTTTGTTTATTTTTGTATTAAAATTATAGGTAAATATTTTGATTATTTTAAAGATGAAAGAAACTAAGCTTTTAAGCTTAGCATGATCATGTATTACACAAAAATAAATTTAAAAAAAAATATTGAAAGGTACGGTTGTTACTACAAAGCAATCCGATAGGTGTCAAATTAAATATCATGTCAATATATTTTCATTTTACGTAACTATTATATTGTATAAGTAAAAGAAAACCCAATTTACACATAAAACAATAAAGAAATAATATAAGACCCATAAAATTTCATATATAAAAATACTCTTTTCTAATATCAGTAAAAAAGTGGGTAGCTTGAAATATTTTTTAAATAATGATAATGAAATGTCCCGTATGTCATTATAGAAAGCTAGAACTCTTCGATTTCTCAAAGAATACAAATATATTTTGTATTGTAAACTAAATTTAGCACCAGAACTAACAAAAGTATATCAGCAGACCATACTTGAATGACAGATTTGTTGAAAAATGTCATTAAAATGGCTTAAATTTAAAATCTATATGACGTTCGGGTACGCTCTCCTTATGTAATCATTCAGCAACAGTTTTGGAAGATATTAATAAAAATTTTAGTTGTATAGACTGAAATGTCATCGAAGTTTTTCACATTACTACCAATTTTCAAATTAAATTCTCAGTTGTGATCCCTAGCCTATTCTATTTAATCATTTTAATTTTATCAATTGAACATTTAAGTGTCCTTTTAGTGTGTAGGTACAGATTTATCTAAATATTCATAGGTAGAGTATAAATACTTTACAATAACAATAAAATAGTAATTCAATAGAGATTAAAATAGTTGTAAAATATTTTATTATATCCTTTAAACAAAGAAAATTCGTCTTTCTATATTATTGTAAAGTTAATGTAAGTATAATTATTATTCCATTTCCACAAAAGCCAATGAACTTTAATAGCTTTAGATGTTTAATAAAAAATATTAAATGTACCATAAAATGCTGCATATCATTTCTTACTTTTATCATACTGAAGCCTGAAGCCTGAAGCCAAAAATAAAAAATTATAAACATCGCTAACTTCGTAGCCAACAACACATGTCAACATCAAACTCTTCATCTACAGTGTCAATAGAAGCATCGATGATATTGTTTGTGTGTTAGATAAGCCATGCCCTACCCTACCCTATAAGTATTGAGTAACGTCTGCGCATCAATTTGTATACTTCTGGTATTTCCTAGATTAAATGGTAATATTTTAAGTTTTAATAAAATTATAATGACTTCACTGACATCTAATTTGATTAAGAATGTATATGGAGTGATAATGGCTTGGCAAACCTCTTTAGCCTCTTCCAATGTCATAAATCTACTAATACATGTCTACGGAGTTTTACCTTCCTCCAGTATAATCATTCCGCCTCGTTCTCAATGTATTATTTACCATATTTCATTACTCATTCTCTCAAGAAGCTCAGAACAGCTGCGCGTGTATTTTTTTTAATTTCAATCTAAACATTTTATTATGTCATTTACGATTAAACAAAGGCTTACCGAAATGTCTTGTGCAATCACTGAAATTTTTAAGCGTATTTTCAAATTGAGATATCCACAATTTCAATTAAAATTAAAGTAATAAAATTATATGATTTTCACACTTTACAATCAAAAAAAAAAATAAAAAAGCATTTTATTTCCTAATTAAACAAATGTTACATTTGACTAAAAACTATTTGATTATAACTAGGTAAGCTTGTGGTTAATTTACAAGATTTTGATTTAAAGTGATATTTATTTAATTAATTTATCACAAATTAAAAGTATTATTATAATTTTGATAATTATGAGGTTAGTACAATTTATACCGGATACTGGATTTATGGTTTATTTAATTAGGAACCCCTCTTAGATGAAGGCCTCTTCCAAGGATTGCCATTCGTCTCGATTTTGGACTATTTGCCTCCATTTTGGCCCAGCTATTTTTCTGATATCGTCCTCCCAGCGCGCGTATGGCCTCCATTTGTATCGTTTACCTGGTGAACCCTGCCATGATGTTACCGTTTTGTCCATCTCTCATCCTTTAGCCTCGACACATGTCCGGCCCTTTTCCATTTTAATTTCTGCGCTTGGTTAAAAGCATCATTTGCTTTTGTTTGCGCTCTTATAACTCTGTATTTTATTTTTTGTAGTCTTTTAATGTTCATCATACTACATTCCATACCGCTTTGGCGTGTAGTTATTTTGCTTTTCGCTCTATTTGTAAATGTCCAAATTTAACACGCATATGTTAGGCATGAAATAAGACATTTTTTTTTTAATTATTATCACAATAAAATTACATTATTTGCTTACAACTAATGAGACACTACAAAAAACCACGTAAGTTTATCTTGAGTGTCGTGTTCGTCCTACTGTTTAGGGTGCGTTTATATAATACTTTTTCAAATAATAACAGTGAAAGTGAGCGTTAATGCATTTTAAAGGGGCCCCTTTAAACCTACACTTGGGTCGCAAGTCCCAAGCGCTGATCGGAGCTCCTCTTCCTACAACACGATGGGCCCGGCACCCGCTCGGTGAATCCATGGAATGCTAAGCAGTTTCTTCTCTAATATTTTTCTTATTGATTTTCATTCTTACATTATAGTTTAGGTTATTTATTAAGTGAGGAATTATGTACGCCCTGGTTCGCTTGCCATACTTGTTATTTGCTGACCGAGTAACTAGTTTCTTTTGCGCCATACTACGCGTTTTAATGTTATGAGAAATTTCGTTATTGCAATTACAGTGGAAGTAATTTTCTTTTAATATTAAATATTTAACTTTATTATAGATATGTATCACATTACAATGATTAAAGAGGATCATTTCATTACAATCTGCACTTAGTTTTATGTTTAAATGGACGATATTCTTTAATATTCTGATTTGTAACTGGTATATATATCGGAAAGATGTTTTGTCAGTTCGGCCGTAACTGCTAAGTCCATATGATATTATTGAATCAGCTAGCGCATTATAAAGCATTATCTTAGTTTTAAACGTTAATTTATTCTTTATAATATATAAGTTAGCCAGAAATACTCTTAGTTTGTTACATACATAATTATTATATGTTCATGTAAGTTAAACTTATGGTCAATTATTATTTCTAGGTATCGATGAGATAATACTAATTCTATTGAGGGTGATCACAAGGGTTGTGGAAACATGCGTGCGTATGAGCTAAAATACTACGATATATTTTACTATTAGATTTTAAATAAGGTGAATGAATATGCATCATTTTCGTTTTGAGAGGATTTAAAACTATTTCACTATCGTGGCACCATTTATTTAAAATGTCAAAATCTACTTGCAATAGCCTAACACCCTCATTAACTTCTTTAGCTGCTACAAGCATGCAAGTATCATCTGCCTACTGATACGTCATACAGTAACGAAATAGTTTTCTCATTCAGTGACCCTCTTATTCCCGTATTTTCTAGTCTTTGTGCCAGTTTATCGTGATTTAAAGTATCAAATGCGCGAGAAAAGTCAACAAACAACGCCAAAACATGAAGCTTCTGATCTAACCATGTATTTACTTGATCAGTGAACGATGACAATAGCATGCTAGTATTTTTACCTGGCCGAAATCCATCATGGGCTTCATCTCAAATATCATTTTTTTTTCATAAAAAGAATGAATTTGATTACTAATATTTTTTTCTGCAATTTTATTAATCACAGAATTTAATGTTATCGGCCTGTAATTGTTAACGTCATCATGCTTCCCTTTTTTATAAACTGGTCTAACACAACCGTCCTTCAGTTCATCCGGGTATGTCCCCGTTTCTACGCTAGTGTTAATGAATTTAGCAAGAGGTTTGCTAATTCGTTTTGAAATTGCTTTAATTTCATATCCCCCATATTTCATAATACCGTCACTGCCGGGTGTTTTGTTTTCTTTTAAATTACTAATTATCTTTAAAACATTACTTTCAGTTGCTTTTTTAAATTTAATGCTACATAAAGTCGAGCTATTGCATGTTATGTTAGAATTTAATATATTTTTTTACAGCTTGGAATAATTTTCTTTACTGCGTCTGAAAAACCTACCACAAATTTTTCTGCAATTTCTTTCGTAGACATATTAAAAGCCGAAAGTATTATCTCGTCGATTGATTTGCATATTTTGCCACACATTTTATTTAAAACATTCCAAAATTTTTTAATATTATTGTAGTTTGACTTAATTTGTTTTTTATAATACAGGTTTTTATAATATTCAATTATTTTATGAACTTTATTTCTTGTCTTATTATATTGTAGTCTTAAATTAGCATTATTTGGATCACGTCTCCATTTGTTAAACAGTCGATCTCTTTTTTTTGATAGATTAATTATGTTTTTATTGATGGGGGGGCTATTCGCAATTTATTTTTTGTTTTAATAATACTTTTTTTAGCGTTTAGATAGGCTTTATTAAATATTTGCTTAATATAGTTATACATTTCTAAAGATGTACATAAACTCTCAACTCGCTCCCAGTCCGCCGTACATAATTCCTTTCTCAATATAACAGAATCGTATACATTTATTTGTTTATTATTAACACATTTACTTGCCGGTGACTCGTAGCTTGTACACAATGCAACTAAGACTAGCCGATGGTCGGCTAGTACAGTGTCGACTGCCGCGGTGCACGGACCAACTGAGCGTGACCTTGACAAAGACATGATCTAAACATGATTTTGAAATAATTTTTAATCTTATTTCAATACGTGTATATTCTGTAATACTACACATTACTCCGTGCTCCGCCATGACATTTAAATACATATCGGTAACTTTAAATGACACTTTCAGGTCTATATTCATATATATCCCCGGCAACTATGACATTTGAAGAATGTATATTTTTTAATAATGATGTAAGTTCCGTGACAAAAAGTTTCATATTATATGAAGGTGGTCTATAAATTGCACATATTGTAACTACTTGGTCACATGAAGTTTTAACATATCCTATTATAGATTCAAACATATATGTGTTATAGTTGTGAAGGGTGAATATTAAGTAATCTTTAATATAAACTATAATGCCACCTCCTTTTTTGTTTTCACGCAGATTTATTTGCATTTTATAACCAGGAATGCTAAAAAGGTTACTTACTTCTTTTGATATTCCTACTTCTGTTAGAATTATAATATCGATTGGATGTAATGTTTTATCCAATACTTCTAATAGTTTTGACTAATTTTTAACAATTGATCTAATATTTATATGAATACAAAAAATATATATATGACATTTTTCTTAGGAAACTATTACAATCTATACAATTATTAATTTCTTTTATTCCTGACAATTCTTTTCTTTTATCCATGCTATTTTTATTTGTTTATTTATTTATTTATTTATTTTTATTATTATACCTATATAAGCAGAAATGGCCTAATTTACACAAGAAGTACTTATTTTTCATTTTTTGTAATTATATCAATATTTAAAAGACATTTTATTATATGTATTTTACTTACTTTTGTTTTCCTTGCGTATATTCTGCCATTCTTACACGGTATAAGATAACGTGTGTCTAGCTCGTAATTCAAATGACGAATGACGAATCCATTACATTCTTTTTAAGCTCTATGGGCATATCACTTTTAAATATTTCCTTGATTTCAGTACTTTGACCAGGTATTTTTGACTCTCCTTTCTAGTTCCAGTTCATTACTAACCCTATTGAAACTTATTCTGTTCCCTAGATAAATATATTCTTCTACGTATTCTAATGTTTCGCAATCTATTTTTATGTCCCCTTTAATATGGTTAGACGTAGTTTTTGTTTTTGTGAGGTTCATTTCGAGACCAATTTTTTTGCTAGCTTTGTGGAGATTTCCAATTATTTGTTGTAACTGAGAGCTCGTTTCAGATAACAACACCAGGTCGTCTGCGAATCAGAGGTGAGTTAGGTATTTTCCTTTGATATAGAGCCCTTGGTTTCTCCAGTTTAGTTTTTGTATTATAGATTCTAGTATTGCAATAAAGATCCTGAGAGAGAGGGTGTCATCCTGCCGTACTCCCTTTTCTACGGGAAAACTTCAGCCAATAGTTTCTAGTTTGACTCTATTAGCTGTAGATATATCTCAGGATCTCTATGTATTCTTCTTCAACATTTTGAGCTTTCAGAGTTTCCCATATGCTTTCATGTGATACTCTATCAAAGGATTTTTGGTAATCAATGAAAGCTATGTATAAGGGCCTTTGGTATTTCTGATATTTTTCGATTATTAACTCTAGTGTGAGTATGTGATCTACGGTTGAGAATCCTTTTCTAAAACTAATTCAATGGGTCTTTCTAGTGTAGTGCTTATTCTCTAGTTTATGGTGGTAGCGAAGAGTTTATATACAGTTGGCAGGAGGCTTATAGGTCTGAAGTTTATAATATCTTTGGGGTCACCTTTTTTGTAGATTAAAGTTTAATTTGATTCAGACTACAGAGACGGTGTTTCTAATTTTTCCAAGATTATATTAAATACTTTTACTAATGGAGCAGCTAGTATTGTATGAGCTGGTTTTAGGGCATAATTTGTAATATTAACTGACTCTATTACTTCTGAGGTGAGTTCTGCGTAGAGTCATAATAAGCAATGTTGGATTTACTTGACACAAATTTAAAAAGTTTCGAGTAGATAATTTTTTTTTCAATATGAGATAAAAACAAAAAACTTGGTTGAATTTTCATTTAAATATTGAAGTTATATGGAAAAAGTGAAGGCAGAAAAATATATTTTAACTTACTTATTAACTTAACTTATTTTTGTAGCAGATCAAATTAAATACCCACTGCTTACATAAATGATTTAATTACAACATTCATCTAACGATATATATTTTATATGTAAATAAGTTAAATTACACAGAATTCTTATTTTTTTTTTCATTCCTAATCTGTCATTCGTTAGACGTTTAAACTTTAACGTATCGCGAACAAAGAAGCACAAATATGGCAAAGTGTATGTACTGTTCTAAATTAATACGAGGGTCAAACTGAAAGTTTTTAGAACTGGCAACTTAAAAGCATTATATTAAAAAAATAAGTTTAAATTTTGAAAATAGAACTCTTTACCAATAATATTGAGTATACATTTCATTCATTTGTCATTTGTTTTACGATTTGACGGCAAATTGAAATTGTCTGTGCACGTCAGAATGAATTTAAGCCGAGAAAATTTTCGTGCAATGATTTTTTATGACTTTCGATGTCATATAAGTCATCAAGAAAGTTATGATAGACTTCGATTGGCTTTTCACGATGAAGCCCCATCTCGTACTACAGTTTACAACTGGTTTAATGAATTCAAACGTGGTCGAACTAATCTCACCGATGATTTGCGTAAGGGACGGCTTTCTACAGCGACGACTGAAGATAATATCAGTGTTGTGCGGCGTATGATAGAGACTGACAAAAGAGTGACCTATCAGCAGATTCGGACAAGTCTAGGCATAGGTATGAGTCAAGTGCACAAAATCTTTCATGAACATTTAGCGGTCAGGAAGCTTTGTGAACGCTGGATACCGCATAATTTGACCGAGACTCAAAAACTCCACTGTGTTTATTGGTACCGAGAAATGATCCAAAAATTTAACGGAGGTGACTCAAATGCTGTGTTCGACATACTAACGGGTGACGAAAGCTGGATTTACTGTTATGATCCGGAAACTAAAAGACAGTCTGCTCAGTGGGTGTTTCCTTCCGAAGAGTTGCCAACTAGTGAAGAGAGGTCGAAGTGTTGGAAAAAAGATGGTGGCCTCGTTCTTCGGAAAGACAGGTCATTACGCGATAGTTGTCTTAGAGGATCAGAAAACGGTTAATGCAGGGTGGTACACTAACAACTGTTTGCCACTTGTCTTGGAAAAAGTTCGAGAGAGAAACGACCTCGCAGCAGGATCCTCCTTCATCACGACAATGCCTCGTCGCACGCCGCCAGGCAAACGATCGACTATTTGGCGACCTTAGACGTGGAATTACTGGGTCACCCGCCGTATAGCCCCGAACTCGCACCCTGCGATTTTTATTTATTCCCGAAAATAAAAGAAAAAACTTCGAGGAAAACATTTTATGGACGCCGAAGAAGCAGTGGCTGCGTTTCAAAACGCCGTTGTAGAGACCCCTAAGGCCGAGTGGGCAAGGTGCTTTTCTCAATGGTTCCATCGAATGCAGCGATGTATTGACGTAAATAGACGTTATTTTGAAAAGTTATAATAAAAATAATAACTTGCTAGAATGCTCAGTTTTTGATTTTCTAAGAACTTTCAGTTTGACCCTCGTATCCAAAAAGAATCCTGGATTAGAATGTAACAAGTGTAGTGTAATTGTGCATGCTACAGCAATTCGCTCGGGATTAACAACCAAACAATTGAACTCCTTGAGATCAGCTGAAAACTTAGAATGGACGTGCTGTGACTGCTCACGCAAATTGCCTCGAAGAGGATCATTTATCACCCCACAAGAAGAAGCAGAAGAAGATGAGGAGGTACAGAATCAAAATTATTATCCATTCGACATGAAAAAACTATTAAATGACCTAACGACAAAAATAAACAAAATTATAAAAAAGGAACTAAGGGAAACAAAGACAGCTCTCCAGTACTGCAGTGATAAAGTAGATGAATTTCTCGAGTGCATGGAAGCTTTTAAGGATAAAATAAAACAAATAGAAAAGAAAAATATAAATTTAGATAACAAAAACAAGTGTATGAAAATAAAATCCGTGCTTTAGAACAACACTTAAATGAATATGAACAAAAGAATTAAATAAAACATTGAAGTAGCTGGAATACCTTATTTAGAATATGAAAACCTACAGGAAATATCGAACGCCATAGCAAAAAAATATACAAAGGCGTAACAGACATTAAACAAATCAAGAGGGTACCTACACCACCTGGAAGAATGGGAAAATTAAAACTGGAAATGCATGATGAAGACAAAAAAAATAATTAGATAAAAGATGCAAAATCCACTCTAATTTCCGTGGACAACATTCTCCAAAGAACGGGTAACAATGATAATTATTGTCAAGGAAAAATTTATTTAAGAGAAGAATTAACGCACTATAATAGAAGTCTACTATGGAATGTAAAACTAATGTATAAAGATAAATTTAAATTTGTATGGTGTAAGGAAGGCAAAATAATGGTAAGAAAATCCGAAAAGAGTAAGATCTTTGTTGTTAGAACTGAAGCAGACTTGAAGGAATTATTAAAGTAAGCTCATGTAACTATATATAAAGATAAAAAGTACAAAAATTAAAATGGCTAGTCTAACTTTGAGTAATATAACTGAGATCCATGATTGTGTCGATATAAATGAATACTTTAAATATGTTCCAAAATATATTAATAACTTAACCTGTACTCACATAAATATACGGTCAATTATTAAAACTTTGTTTATATAGAATTTATTGTTGCTATTCTAAAAGAAATATAGATGTTTTGTTATTGACTGAGGTAGGTATATCGGATAATCTTTGTACATTATTTAAATTAGATTGCTATAGTATGTACACACAGTTGTGTAACGATCGGAAAGGAGGTGGCATTATAATATATGTTTTAAAAAAATATAAATTTACTTTAAATCCCCTATCGACTAAATATTTCGAATGTATCACTGGACACTTCACAACACCTTCTAAACGAATCATGTATCTGTGCGCTATATACAGATCTCCATCATATAACACTTCACATTTCATACGAGAATTAAATTATGTACTAAACGTTTTTGCCAGAAAAGGATCTACTTATGTTAGGTGACATAAACATAAATCTTTATGCATACAATAACATACGAACACAATATCTGAACATAATGAGTGGAGCTGGACTTGTGTGTGAGATCTCTGACTACACCAGAATAGAAACTTCAAAAAATAATACATCAAAATCATGTATAGCTCATATCTTTTGAGATCACACACACAAGATGCGGTAAGCGCTACTGTCGGAACTGTACTGGCAGACCATAAGTTCACGGCTATAACTTGTTTAGATAGTAACCATATACAGACTATTGTGCAATATAAAGTAAAATATAACACTAGTATAATACAAAAAGAATTGAAAAAGACTGCCTGGGAAAATAATGTGAAACAGAGTGTCCAAAAATACTATAATGATTTGATAACAAAAATTTGCATTGTTATAAACTAGGAAAGTACTGAATACAAATAAAAAGTTTTAAACGAAATACACATAATTGGATAAACAGTAAAATTGTAAGATTATGCAAAGAAAGAGATATTAAATTTCAACAATGGAAAATGATATTAATAATAGAATATTAAGGTTAGAGTATATTAAAATAAGAAACTATTGTAATAAAATTATACATCAACAAAAAGATAAAGCGTTAAAAAGAATATCAGGTTGCATAAAAATAATCAAAGGCAGGTCTGGGAAATACTTGATAGAATAACAGGAAGGATTAAAGATTCAGTTGACAGTGTAATTACAAAGGCTTTTCATAATGATGATATTAAAATAATTGCAAATAACTTTGCCAAACACTTTGACAAAAATGTAAAAAACGTAATTTTAAGACGCAACACACCACTTTTAGACAAAACATATACAAAAAACCAACAAATATATCAATTAGATACAAAAAAGCTGAACCAAAGCATCTAAGCAAATCATAAATAATAATAAAACCAGAAAATCCGCGGGATTTGATAATTATTATTAATAAATTATTAATAAAAATTATTAATAAAAATGTAACAACAACAAAAATATATTTGTTATACTTCTTTTTCTTCTTCTCTTTATTAATGGCGTTTCGAGCCTGCCAGTTGAGCACAATTCACTTCACCAATGTCACGTTGAATGGAGAACACACAAAGGAGAATGTACCGGTAACAAAAGAGATATCATTACACAGTTGTAGAATGCATGTTTAAAAGAGACCCAGCTTAAATCCTTCACCTATAACAAAATCACAGATATCTACAATATATACAGACAATAAATGGGGTTAGT